>JARQOC010000007.1:39178838-39195424 GCA_033576535.1 Allobates femoralis
TTTGTTGCTATATGTCTCTTGGCAGCCTCCCAGACCAGATTTCTTCTTGTTTTTCCATCAATTTTGACCAGGTCTAGGTAATGTCACAGTTGTCCTAAATTTAAGCCATTTCTTCCTGATAATTTTCACAGTATTTGTTGATATATCTAATGCTTTGGCAAAAATGTTGCAGCCTTCTCTTGACTGATAATTTTTAACAATGAGATCCCTTTGCAGTGTTATAAGCTGTTTACAGATCATTGATTTTGTTGTAAAATAGAATAAGAAAATGTCAGGAAAATCCTACAGGAACAGCTAAACTTTATATGGGGTTATCAGACTCCCTGTAAATAATGGCAGCTGTGCACTGACTAGTATTTACCATGAGTTTAAGGCTAGAAACATACTATCCGACTCACATGCGAGTCTCTCGGACGAGACTCGGATCAGTCACTCTGAATGGCCTCCCCCCTCTCTGGACGGAAGTGTGATGCTGCACAAAAATGCAAGCAGCTGACACGCCTGTCCAGAGAGGGAGAGGCCGTGCAGGGTGACTGATCTGAGTCTCGTCCAAGAGATTTGCATGTGAGTCGGATAGTGTGTTTCCAGCCTAAGGCTGGAGTCACACTGTCCGTGTGATATACAACTAAGCTGGATGTGTCACGGATGATAAACTTGGAATGGCCTTTTCCCTGTCAGGACAGGAGTGTGGAGCTGCTTACACCACACGATCAACGATCAGCCAACCTGCTATATCTTTGTGTGTGACACCAAGATAACGATGTCGTTTACGACTTCGCCCATTCACAGCAATGAGCAGGTATAGTTCGCTGGGTTGTGTGAACGATACCTAGTCACAACACCGTTGGTGCGTCGTCCACAATATCTAGACGTGTGACATCTCACCAACGATGTCAAAACGATGTCGGAAATGACCGCGCCCCCACGAGATCATTACCGACATCATTCCATGTATGATTTTTTACATGATAAACAGCTGACATTCTAACAGGATCAGGGTTATCTCTGATAAACAATATTGCAGCAGGATGTGAATTACAGTTAATGTCTTCTGCTGATAGTACAGGCACGTTAATTTGTAAATGCTATAAAAGCAAAAATGATACATTTTGTTGCCTATGTAAATATTAGAGGTTTCAGAACTGGACCTGCAGAAAATAAGCCCTTGGCCTCTCATCATGGAAGTACTCGCATTGTATAATTTAGTGTTCAAATATAAATTTTGCTCATATGCAGTTTGCAATTTTATAAAATCAAAGCCACAAATACAAAAAAATTACAGCTGTACATTACTTTAATGTTAGCGTTTTATTTAAATACATACGCTGAATATGTACGAGTTCTCTTAGTCGGTAGAGGACTTGGCAGTTCTCCTAGAAAAAGGTGACTTCTCTCCCAGAGTCGACTCCCTTCTCTGTGGAATGGGTACGATGGAGCTACTGGTGACTTCGGGGACTGCAGGGGCTGCGTTGGTGTGGTGGGGTTAGAAGACATGTTTGCACCTATCAGGATGAAGGATGGTCTATTTGCCTGTTATATAAAAGCAACAAAAAATAACATTAAAACATTAAAAAGGAAACTCACATTTACAAAGAAACTTAATCCAAACAAAACCTGGTTAGAAACGCAATTGTATGCCTAATATACGATAATAATTTGTCAGAGGGTTTTGCTATTTAATCCGAGAGCAACATGAAATAGGCATTGAGACCCTGATAACAGGGATGCCTCACTTATGAGGTTTTTTGCTGTAGTTTCAATAAAATCACTACTTTATCAGCAGGAGATTATCACTAGATGAGTGGGTCTCATATGGTGGAGTCAGGCTGACCTGTGTAACTTTGCCCACACCATTGATTGGCAGCTTTCTGAAACTTCGCATGTACACACTAGGGTACACACTAGGGTACAGACACACTGGCGTAAAAACGGACGAGTGCAATGTGAGAAAATCTTGCATTGCACTCGGACCAATGTTAGTTAATGACTCAGAACAGATTAGCATGTGTCGGACGCTTTTTTCTCATGCAGAATCTGGATGAGAAAAAACTTGCAACATGCTGCGACAGTAGGCGAGTCATGGCCAAGACTCGCCAATGCAAGTCAATGGGTCCAACAAAAACACAGACAGCACACTGACAGCACATGGACCATCCGAGAGGCATCCGATTTTTTCACTGATACATTATCATTCTGCAGCTCAGACAACTGTAAAATGCTCCTGTAAATGATTATACAGTAAATAGCTGCTGAGACAAAAAATGGATTGGACACGGACAGCACATGGATGCCACACGGATCAAAAAACGGATGTCACTCGTCCAACTCTCCTGGATGAGAATTTGACCTTTTTTTCATGCCAGTGTGTTTCCACCCTTAAACTGTCAGGAAGGGGTGTGGGTGTGGTTATACACAGCCCAGAAGTATTCGTTCTGCTACATCTACATCAGACAAAAGTGAGATTCTATCAAAAATTCCCCAAGCAGTCCAGTATGTGATTCATTGCTGGAATCTCTACATTATGCGGCTATCAAACCTGCCAATACATTCCTTTTAAGCCAGGTTCACACTAGCTTTTGGCATTACATTTCTCTTTTACTTCAAACAAACAGAAAAACAGAACTCCTGCAAACAACACATCCGGCCAAATACAGTTACAAACGGTGATAGATAGACCCCATTCATTTTATTGGTGTGATGCTAGTCAATACTCATGAACAAGCCTTGAGGCTGGGTAGTCCAATGTCCCGGGGTCAGATACCAAGAGAGCACATACTGAACTAAAGGGGAAAGACAAAGGCACAGACAGGTAATGGTCTGGGGTCAGAATACCAGAAGGATAGTGGATCAAAGCAAACTGGCAAGGCAAAAGGAAGGTTAGAGGAAGTCCAAGATCTGGTATTAATATATCAAAACACAGTACAGATAAACAAGGTCAACATCCACTGATGAGCAAAAACTATGGACTGGCAGTGATCTGGCACTGACTGCTCAGCTTAGTAGCTCACTCAGAACAGGGAACACCTGAAGAAGCCCAGCACTTTCCAGTCTCAGATTGGATGTCTGTGCTGTCAATCAATATACCGATAGCTCAACACACCCTGAGCCAGATTGGACAACTGAGCTGTCACTCACCAAACTGACAGCTCAGCATGGTCCTGATTCCATAGGGCTACAAAGCGGTCACTCATTGCATACAAAAAACATTGAGCAGTGGAATTGTGATACTCCATCCTTCTCCTCCTTGACCTCTCTGCTGCCTTCGACCCAGTCGACCACTCCTTCCTGCTTCAAATTCTAGAATCCCTTGGCATCACTGACCTAGTCCTCTCCTGGATCTCCTCGTACCTAACAGACCGGACCTTCAGTGTCACCCACTTCCACACCTCCTCCTCGCCCCACCCCCTATCTGTTGGAGTTCCCCAAGGCTCAGTCCTGTCCTGGGACCCTTACTCTTCTCCATCTACACCCTTGGCCTAGGCCAACTCATCGAGTCCCACGGCCTCCAATACCACCTCTACGCCAACGCCCAGCTCTACCTCTCCAGCCCTGACATCACCTCCCTGCTATCCAAAATCCAACACTGCCTGTCCGCCATCTCATCCTTCTTCTCCGCTCATTTCCTCAAACTCAACATGGATAAAAAACAGAGTTCATCGTCTTCCCCCAAGTCGCTCTTCCCCCCTACCCAACCTAACCATCACTGTCAACGACTGCACACTCTCACCCGTCCCCCACGCCAAGTGCCTCGGTGTAATCCTCGACTCTGCCCTCTCCATCAAGCCACACATCAAGGCCCTCCCCACCTCGAGCTTAAAAACATCTCACGGATCCGCTCCTTCCTTGACCATGACACTGCCAAAACGCTTGTCCACGCTCTCATTATCTCCCGCCTCGACTATTGCAACATCCTGTTCACCGGTCTCCCCGCTTCCTCCCTTGTACCCCTCTGAACCATCCTCAATTCCGCTGCTCGACTCATCCACCTGTTGCCCCGTTACTCCCCCGTATCTCCCCTCTGCCAAGCCCTCCACTGGCACCCTACTTCCCAAAGATCCAAGTTCAAAACCCTAACCCTGACATACAAGGCCATCCACAACCTGTCCCCTCCATACATCTCTGACTTGGTCTCCCGATACCACCCCTCACGCAATCTGCGCTCCTCTCAAGAACTCCTTCTCTTCTCCCCCCGCATCTCCACCTCCCACAACCGCATACAAGACTTCTCTCATGCATCCGCCATACTCTGGAACTCTCTTCCACACCACATCAGACACTCCCCTACCCTGGGAACCTTCTAGAAAAACCTGAAGACCCACCTCTTCCTTCAAGCCTATAACCCACACTGAGACTTAATCCGCTGCACCATCTCACCTCTCCCCCTCCTACTGTCTCCGACCCATCCCCTGTAGACTGTGAGCCCTTGTGGACAGGATCTCTGCCCTAATGTACCTGTATGATTTAGTCGTCATTATTTATGTTCTCGTCCTTGTTCTGCTCTTACACATATAAAGCGCCATGGAACCAATGGCGCTATATAAATAAATAAATAAATAATAATAATAATACTTAATTTGCTAGGTCATCATCCTATTCGAAAATTGACATAGCTTGTGATGGAGCCACCTCATTATGCCTATAATGCAAGTATGAGCTTAGTTCTAGTACTCAGGAAAGCAATGACATGCACAAGACCCACATCAGAATTATATGGAATTCAGTGCAAAGGCATCTGGTGACGACACTTGTGTGTGCTTGCTGACCACCATATTGATTTTAACTTGTATCAACACACAGATTGCAGACATATAGTAGATGAACCATACATTTCTAACACATAAGCCACAAGCCATTTTCCAATTTTTGAAATCCACTAATAAAACATATATCAAGAAATACTTGACTGCAAAATATATTGTGCAGAGTTTAAATCCTAATTTAATTCATCAGCTTCATAAACATCCCATAATTATACCTACAGTTGTGTCCAAAAGTATTGACACCCCTGCAATTCTGTCAGATAATACTCAGTTTCTTCCTGAAAATGATTCCAATCACAAATTCTTTGGTATTATTATCTTCATTTAATTTGTCTTCAATGAAAAAACACAAAAGAGAATGAAGCAAAAAGCAAAACATTGATCATTTCACACATAACTCCAAAAATGAGCCGTACAAAAGTATTGCACCCTCAGCCTAATACTTGGTTGCACAACCTTTAGCCAAAATAACTGCAATCAACCGCTTCCGGTAACCAATGAGTTTCTTACAATGGTCTGCTGGAATTTTAGACCATTCTTCTTTGGCAAACTGCCCAGGTCCCTGATATTTGAAGGGTGCCTTCTCCAAACTGCCATTTTTAGATCTCTCCACAGGTGTTCTATGGGATTCAGGTCTGGACTCATTGCTGGCCACCTTAGAAGTCTCCAGTGCTTTCTCTCAAACCATTTTCTAGTGCTTTTTGAAGTGTGTTTTGGGTCATTGTCCTGCTGGAGGACCCATGACCTCTGAGGGAGACTCAGCTTTCTCACACTGGGCCCTACATTATGCTGCAAAATTTGTTGGTAGTCTTCAGACTTCATAATGCCGTGCACACGGTCAAGCAGTCCAGTGCCAGAGGCAGCAAAGCAACCCCAAAACATCAGGGAACCTCCGCCATGTTTGACTGTAGGGACCGTGTTCTTTTCTTTGAATGCCTCTTTTTTTCTCCTGTAAACTCTATGTTGATGCCTTTGCCCAAAAAGCTCTACTTTTGTCTCATCTGACCAGAGAACATTCTTCCAAAACGTTTTAGACTTTCTCAGGTAAGTTTTGGCAAACTCCAGCCTGGCTTTTTTATGTCTCGGGGTAAGAAGTGGGGTCTTCCTGGGTATCCTACCATACAGTCCCTTTTCATTCAGACGCCGATGGATAGTACGGGTTGACACTGTTGTACCCTCGGGCTGCAGGGCAGCTTGAACTTGTTTGGATGTTAGTCGAGGTTCTTTATCCACCATCCGCACAATCTTGCGTTGAAATCTCTCGTCAATTTTTCTTTTCCGTCCACATCTAGGGAGGTTAGCCACAGTGCCATGGGCTTTAAACGTCTTGATGACACTGCGCACGGTAGACACAGGAACATTCAGGTCTTTGGAGATGGACTTGTAGCCTTGAGATTGCTCATGCTTCCTCACAATTTGGTTTCTCAAGTCCTCAGACAGTTATTTGGTCTTCTTTCTTTTCTCCATGCTCAATGTGGTACACACAAGGACACAGGACAGAGGTTGAGTCAACTTTAATCCATGTCAACTGGCTGCAAGTGTGATTTTGTTATTGCCAACACCTGTTAGGTGCCACAGGTAAGTTACAGGTGCTGTTAATTACACAAATTAGAGAAGCATCACATGATTTTTATAATAGTGCTAATACTTTTGTACACCCTCTTTTTTATGTTTGGTGTGGAATTATATTGGCTTTAGGACAATTCTTTTTGTGTTTTTTCATTGAAGACAAATTAAATGAAGATAATAAAACCAAAGAATTTGTGATTGCAATCATTTTCAGGATGAAACTGAGTATTATGTGACATAATTGCAGGGGTGTCAATACTTTTGGCCACAACTGTATATAATTACCTAATCCTGTGTGTCATCAGCTTCTGGCCTGATGTCCACGAATCCCACAATGCCATGCAGCACACAGAAAGCATAACGAAGGTCATATTAACACACCCAGGTGATGGGTGTGCTAATATGATTGTCACGGGTGGCACGGATGACAGGGTAGAGGCCACGCGCAGACGGTCCCAGCGTTTGGCCAATCAGCCATAAGGTTTGAGGACGGTCCGTCTTTCAGGGGCATTTACCTTCTGTGTAGATAAAGAGAAGGTATGATAAGATCTCCCTATCATGGGGAGACGGCTGGGAAGGTCTTGTGCTCGGTCTGGTTTCTACACCAGTATTCTGGGTCTCTAGGACCCAGCAGGTTCTTCCCACCTTTATAAGGAGTTTCATTGCCCTCCCTCGGTGCAGGTGATATTTCCTTGTGCACTCATTATCCTTGCTCCAGCAGAAGCTGAGGTTGTGGAGGTTGCTGTGCTCTGCTGCAAGATAAGTGTTTTCTTTCCCCATTGTCTGTTTTTTCCTTGTGTTTGTCTTTAGTTGTTAGTGGAGGGGTCTAGTGAACCTCTCCATCTGATCCTTAGATAAGGTAGTGCTAGGATCAGAGAGGGACGAGGTTCGTGGTCGGCGACAGTTGAGGAAACTGTATAGGGACGTTAGGGCAGACAGGGTCAGCCCCAGTAAGACTAGGGGTCACCCTCTCCCTCTTGTGCCCATAGTTTTAGGGACTCCTTATTCCCCCCCCCCGTCGTGGTCCTACGCTGAGTGCCTCTCCCGCTCCCAGCGTGACAATGATGCAGGCTGGTGGCGGCACTGACAACAGAAGCCACCGCTGCACATGCCACTCCCCGTTTGCCGCCGCATACAACGCCCCTGCACCGTCCCTGGACACCCCAGATTCCAACCTGACAAATCCTGCAGTGATGTCACAGTCATGTGACTGATCATATGACTGTGACATCACCACAGGTCCTGTAAGCAGCAGAGAGCAGCAAGGTACTCTCCCTGCTCAGCCCATACTCACCCCCTTCAGCCTGAACTCACCCCCTCAGCCTACACTCACTGAGCCCCCCTCAGCCTGCACTCACCTGCCCCCCTCAGCCCCCACTCACCCGCTTAGCCTGCACTCACCCCATCAGCCCCCACTCACTCGCCTCAGCCTGTACTCGCTCACACCCTCAGCCTACACTCAATCACCCCCCTCAGCCTGCACTCACTGACCCCTCCTCAGCCTGCACTCATTCACCCTCCTCAGCCTGCACTCACCCCTCAGCTGCACTCACGTACCCCCCTCAACCCCCCTGACCCCCAGCCTGCACTCACCTCCCTCAGCCTGCACTCACTGATCCCGCTCAGCCTGCAATCACTGACCCCCTCATCCTGCACTCACTGACCCCCTCAACCTGCATTCACTGACCTCCCCTCAGCCCCCCTCACTCACCCTCCATCAGCCTGCACACACACACTCACCCCCTCAGCCTGCACTCCCTCACCCCCCTTCAGTCGGATCTCACACCCTCAGCCCCTTCACTCACCCCGTCAGTCCCCACTCACCCGCTTCAGCCTGCACTCACTCACACCTTCAGCCTACACTCAGTGACCCCCCTCAGCCTGAACTCTCCCCCCTCAGCCTGCACTCACTGACCCCTCCTCAGCCTGCACTCACTCACCCCCCTCAGTCTGCACTCACTTGCCCCCTCACCCTGCACTCACTGACTCCCCCTCAGCCTGCACTCACTGACCCCCTCAGCCTGCACTCACTTACCCCCTCATCCCCCCTCACCCCACAGTCTGCACTCACCCCCTCAGCCTGAACTCACTGATCCCCTCATCCTGTACTCACTGACCACCCCTCAGCCTGCACTCACTGACCCCCCTCATTCCCCCTCAATCACCCCCCTCAGCCCGCACTCACTTCTTCAGTGCCCCTCAGCATCCCCCTCAGCCTGCACTCACCCCCTCAGCCTGCACTCACTTGCCCCCCTTAAGCCTGTACTCACTTTCCCCCCTCAGCCTGCACTCACTTACCCCCTCAACCCCCCTCACTCACCACACAGCCTGTGCTCACTCCCCTCAGCCTGCACTCACTGACCGCTCCTCAGCCTGCACTCACTGACCCCCTCAGCCTGCACTCACTGACCCCCTCAGCCTGCACTCACTCACCCCTCAGCTTTCACTCACTCACCCCCTCAGCCCCCTTCACTCACCCCTCACTCTGCACTCACTGACAACCACATAGCCTGCTCTTACTGACAATGCCTCAGCCCCCCTCACTCATCCCCTAAGCCTGTACTCACTGAACCCCCTCAGCCTGCACTCACTGACTTCCCCTCAGCCTGCACTCACTGACCCCCCTCAGCCTGCACTCACTGACCCCCCTCAACCTGCACTCACTCACCCCTTAGCTTTCACTCACTCACGCCCCTCAGCCTGCACTCACTCCCCTCAGCCTGCACTCACTGATCCCCCTCAGCCTGCACTCACCCCCTCACCTACACTTACCTCCCTCAGCCTGCACTCACTGACCCCCTCAGCCTGCACTCACTGACCTCCCCTCAGCCACCCTCACTCACCCCCCCTCAGCCTGCACTCACCCCCTCAGCCCCCACTCACCCCCTTCTCAGCCTGAACTCACCCCTCAGTCCCCCTCACTCAACCCCCTCAGCCTGCACTCAGTCCCCTCAGCCTGCATTCACCAGTCCCCACTCACCCCCTCAGGCTGCACTCACCCCCTCAGTGCAACCTCTCACCCCCCCTCAGACTGCATTCACCCCCACAGCCTGCACTCACTCCCTTAGCCTGCACTCACTGACTCCCTCTCAGCCTGCACTTACTGACCCCCACTCAGCCTGCACTCACTTACCTCTCAGCCTGCACTCACCCCTTAAATCCCCTCAATCCCCCAGCCTACACTTACCCACTCAGCCTGTACTTGCTTTCCCACTCAGTGCCCACTCACTCATCCCCCTAAGCCCCCCTCACTCACTTAGCCCCTCAGCCTATACTCGCTCATCCCCACCTCAGCCTGCACTCACTGACCCCCCCTCAGCCTGCACTCACTGACCCCTCTCTGCCTGCACTCACTGACCCCCACCTGCACTCACTGACCCACCCCAGCCTGTACTCACTGACCCCTCAGCACCCACTCACTCACCTCTCCTCAGCCTGCACTCACTCACTTCCCTCAGCCTGCACTCACTTACCCCTTCAGCCAGCCTCACTCACCCACTCAACCCCCTCAGCCTGCTCTCTTCCCCCTCAGCCTACATTTATTTACCCCCTGCACCCACTCACTCACCCCCTCAGCCTGCACTCACCCCCCACCCCCACTTACTCATCCCCCTCAGCCCGCAATCCCTCATCCCCATCATTCTGAACTCACACCCTCAGCCTGCACTCACCCCCTTAGCCTGCACTCAGTTACCCCCATCAGTCCCCACTCACCTGTCTCAGCCTGCACTCACCCCCTCAGTCTGCACTCACTCACCTTCTCAGCCTACACTCCTTCAGCCCGAACTCACTCTCCTCAGCCCGCACTCACCCCCTTAGCCCATACTCACCCCACACTCACACAACTCCCCTCTGTCTGCACTCGCTCACCCCCCCCTTCTGCCCGCACTCGCTCAACCCCCCTTCTGCCCACACTTGCTCACCCCCCTTCTGCCCGCACTCGCTCACCCTCCTTCTGCCTGCACTGGCGCACCCCTTTGCTGCCCACCCTGGCTCAACCCCCTCTGCCTGCACTCTCTCATCCCCCCTCTGCCCGCACTCGCCTCCTTCAGCCCCCGTGCACTCAACCCCACCTCAGCACACACTCACTCACCCCTACTCAACCCTCACTCACCTCTTCCTCAGCCTGCGTTCACCCTGCACTCGCTCACCTCCCCTCTGCCCACACTGACTCACCCCCCATCTGCCCGTGCTGGCTCACCTCCTCTGTGCCCACACTGGCTCATCCCCCTCTGCCTGAACTCACTCACCACCTCTCTGCTTGCACTCGCTCACCCTCCATTCACACCCCTTCAGCCCTCACGCACTCAACCCCCCTCAGCACACACTCACCCTCATTCAGACTGTACTCACAGAGCCGACCTCCATCATGATGTCACCGCCCACCCGATGCGAGATCTTTGGGTCTCAGCATTCACATGTGGAGGCACATAAGTTGCAGGAAACACTTCAGAGATGCAGCAAAAATAATTTGGGTCCTCCATTTCAGATATCCTTTCTTTTTATTACAGCCAAAGTCTGTGCAGTACCTGTGCCGCAGTCTGCAGAGTTCAGTATTTCTTCATCACACTACCAGGTAGGTCTGCCCTACAATTGCCTCAGCTGCAAAACTTCACCTAATGCTATCTCAGAATCCCCACAAACCCTCGACTATACCTTCCTGCAGCTAAGCTCTCCTTTCCATACATCAAGTATTTTCTGACCTTGTCTATGCTCCAAACTGACATTTCTCAATTCACATGCAAATTTGCTACCAATGTCTCCTTCCACAACCATCCTGAGGCTTAGGCAAGGTTCACACAGGGCGTTTTGGCAGAAATTTTAATGCATTTTTTTGTGCGATTTTATGTATGTTTTATGCAAATCCATGCAAATCCAAATTTGCATTTTTCAATTCCACCAATACCTATGTGAATCAGGAAAAGTTGTGCACACATTGCCAGAAATTAAAACCTGCATGATTTTGGCTGTGTTTTCAAAGAATGATCAAGTGAATACTTTTGTTTGCCTTGGTTTCAGAATGTCACAACTTGAAAATCACAAAAATGTTCAATTGTAAACCTAAACTAGAAAATCGTGGTAAAAATTGTAAAATTGGGGTAAAACGCAGGTTTTGTACTGCCAAAAAAACCTTTGTTTCTTCACCAAAAAACATCAGATTTTTGGTGATTTTGCTGCAGAAAAAAAACGCAGTAAAAACATCTTTAATACTCTCAGCTCCTCTCTTCTCTGGCTAGGGTCACATTTCCGTTTTGACCCTAGCCTACAACAATCCGGTTTTAACTTAGAACTTTTTCCAGCACCGCATAGCAGTACCTTAACTACCTGTCACACAGGCAGCTGCTCGGAGTGCGCTTTACAGCGCCGCACAGGAAACGTTGCAGACAGCGTTTCCTGTGCGGCGCTGTAAAGTGCACTCTGAGCAGCTGCCTGTGTGACAGGTAGTTAAGGTAAACATAGGGTAACTAGGGGCAGAGTTTTCCAGCACCGCATAGCGGTAACGCTATGCGGTGCTGGAAAAAGTTCTAAGTTAAAACCGGATTGTTGTAGGCTAGGGTCAAAACGGAAATGTGACCCTAGCCTCTCTGTAACTGTCAATCTCTAATTGAACTGCAACAACATGCAGGGGTCAATTTATAAATATAGAGGCTAAACCACGCTTCTACATCCTTAAAGGGATCCTGTCACCTCCAGAATGCCTCCTAAGCTATCAAAACATGTCCCTGCAGCATCCTATCACTAATCTCACACTCCTTTTGCCTCCTAAAAGCATCCTGTGAAAGTGGATAAAAATGTTTTAATACTCACTCATTAGTGATTATAATTAGCAGGGGCTATATTCTTTAGTCACCAGGGGGTGTTGTTTTGCAGCCTAAAGGATCCACCCTCTCTCTGTCTGTGCTGCTGTGAAACTGAAGGCAGGACTAATGATTTGCATTCTGTGAGTGATAGAGAGGGGGGAGGGCAATGCCTGCACATCACAGCAAACACACAGACAGGGTGGATCCTGGAGCTGCAAAACAGCCCTCCTTGGTGACTATGAATATAGTCACTGCTAATTATAATCACTAATGAGTGAGTATTAAAACGTTTTTATGCACTTTCACAGGATGCTTTTAGGAGACAAAAGAAGTGTGAGATTAGTGAGATGATGGTGCAGGGACATGTTATGCTAGCTTAGGAGGTGTTTTGGAGGTGACAGGATCCCTTTAAAGAGGATCTGTCACCAAATCAGGCATGGTGATCTAATTACAGCACTGGATGCAGCATGTCTGCTGCATCCAGGCAAGGGGTCCCCCAGCCCTTGAGCCCTCCTGTACCCCGAGTAAATACACTTAGAAAACTTACATCCTGCAGCCAGAAAGGAGGTGGCTAAAGGCTGGAGCCGAAGGGCAGATTCACACCTCCTGCATGTTTAATCTGCCCACCGCCGCCTCCCTGATGCCAATCATTGTCTCCCTCATCTGCAGTATAACACAGGGTTTATTTTACAAATGGCTGCTTAGCCCTGCCCCCTGCAGTGATGTCACCGCTTATACCCGCCTTGCTCTATGGTTAACATAGAGCAGGGTGGGTATAAGTGGTGATGTCACTGCAAGAGGCGGGGCAGCCGGCCTCCTGCTCTGACATCACCACCTTTCCCTGGCTAGGTGGAAGCAAGGCCTAGTAGACCAACATCACAAAGCATCCACTGATCTCAGGGAGACTAGTCCAAGAAAACACTGCAGGCAGCTGGCTAAAGCGCTCAACACAGTGAATTCCTAGGCGCATTGCCCCCTGGGAATTATGAATATGCAAACATATGTGATGTTGGTCTACCAAGCCTTGCTTCCACCTAGCCAGCATCATACTCCACACTGATGAGGGGCAACACCCTGAAACAGCTGTCTGTGGATGGTTACCTGGCCTTGGTATTCCCTTGTCATATCTCTATACTTGTAAAAGAGCTGGATATTGACTAAAAGGGCCACTTAACATGGTGATTATGGTGTTCTCCGCAAGGAGCCACCCCTTGGCTGGGTCCTTCCCTGGAGGGATATCTGGCTAGTCCTGTGTTTGAGACTCCTAACTGAGACTCCACAGACTCTATTTGTCTATCCAAAGGTAGGCTTTTTCTGCTTAACTGCGCCACACTTCGTTATCCCTGATCCCTGATGAAGGTGCCAGGAGGGCACTGAAACGCGTAGGAGAATAAAGGAGGTTTTGATGAAGATTTTCTACTCGTATTTATTGGAGTGAGTGATACTGGCAGCGCGGACTACAGCACACCTTTTTTCCCTAAGCATCATTGACACTTCGTTATTTGGATCACGTCTTTGCAGGGCATCCCATTTTGCCATAACTATGCAAAATTATGGTGCACGGTGTGCGCAGGCTAAAACACATAGGAAACATGCTATAAAATTACAGTGTATAGTATATACAGTGGAATTTAAACTGAACATTGTGATATCTCTTAAGACTCCTCCTATCTGTAGGGCTGACTTACTACAACTCTCACATGCGCAGCTCCGTATTCTATAACCTTCAAATCAAAGGGATACAATTAATCATAGCATTAATCATAACATCACAATACTTTGCGTCAGTGTCATGTAATAACAGTATATCACGCAGCTACATAACAAATAAAGCATTGCTGCAGATCACTTCAGGGGTGCCAGCCGTTTAGCCATTTTACACTCATTTACATATGAAAGAAACAAAGATTCTCAGAAATGTAAGGAGCGCCAAGACAGAAATCTGGCATCATAATGAAAGACACATACAGACTACTTACAACTGTGAAAATAACATCATTGGGAGAAACAAATCAGCTCATGAACAACTTAGCATTCCAAACCAAAGACCAAAAACTCAACGAACATCTGAGCCAAAATGGAAGCTTAGATTAGAGCTAACAAAATCAAAAAGCTCGTATGCCTGCCAGTAGCTTGAAGAACATGAAGGGGCAGAAACAGAAGGATACGAAGATCAAGAAGTGGTTGATAATACAAAGAGCTCGCTAAATACAAGGAAAATTGATAAAGCACTGCAAATTGTGAAAGTAAAGATAAATGCAACTGCCAAGAAAAATGAATGATATAAAGCGAGAATTATCCAGTAGAAACAAAATCAATCATTTACGTCTGACCAAAGGCAGTTTTACCAAAAGCATAAAGTGTGGAAAAAAAACAAAGAAGAAACAATACTATACAATTCTGGAATGATATTTGTGAAAAGCAAAACAAAACACAAGTCCAAAATGGATAAAAAAAATTGGACAGAAGTTTAAGCATAAAAAAAAAATGTGGAAATCATAATAATTGAAAATGTTTTGTATAAAAAGGCAAGAAATGGACATCACTGGGTAAATATCAACTACTAAGCTTCTGGCTCAAATACAAGACCAGACAACACCTGGGCAGAACCTTCATAAGATGTCGGACAATCCTGATTGAAAAATGAGATAGTGATGACTGTTCTATATGCTTTACAGCCTTGTAATGATGTTAACACCCTGTACATGCCCAGAAAATCTGGTGGCAGAGGATCACTACAAGTCGATGAAGAAAACTTTGCACAGGCAGACTATATCAAGGACGGGCAAAATCAGGCAAAATTTACATTTTTCTGTTCACGCAGATTTTCCTGGAAAATTTGATTTAAGGAGAAGTTATTCCTCAGAGCATAATAAACATAATATGTAAAATGAAAATACTTGCTCCTCACCTTCACCTGTCTGATCCTTGTTGCATCTTTTGATACCTTAAAGGGAACCTGTCATCAGGTTTTTGCAACCCAATCTGAGAATAGCATAATACAGGACCCGAGATCCTGATTCAAGTTGTGGTGCCCTGTGCCAGGTAAGCCACAGAACCAACTAGTTCACTTAAGGGGGGTTTACACGTTGCGATATCGGGGTCTAATTTCAATGAAAAGTCACGTGGTTCCATCGTTGGAGCCGATATCGTTCCTGCGTTGTATGGTGTGAACGTCCAATACGATGCAGGAACGATGTCAATGCGATATCGGGGATTGAATGAGCGTGCTATTCAATGCTCCGATATTGAAGGGAGATTAGAGCCGGATCGTGCTGTGTGACAGCCCAACTACGATGTGAAGTTCAACGTCACCCATTCACTCCCATGTTAAATGGTCGTTCCTGGATTGGGGGGCGTAGACATCGTACGGACATTGGATTCCTAAATCGCAAGGTGTAAACCTCCAATGCGATGCGGGAGAAACGTGCACTAAATGCGCGCTCCCGCGCCATTGAATTGCGATATCGCAACGATATTGAAACATGTAAACCCACCCTAGGGGATTGCCACATCTGATACTCACATACATCCAACACCTGCCACTCCAGGCCTATAGGGGGAGCACCACTGGTTGCTGTTAAGCCAGATCCCCTATAAATACTGGTGCTGGGGGCAGAGTTAGTTAGAGTGTGCAGTCACTAGAAGAACTCTGAAGCCAGCTCAGTGCCCAGTGAGCTAAAACTAGTTAGCGGAGCCGTGCTGTGCCCGAAACCAGAGCACCGCCAGAGCCAATGTGAGGTCCAGAGAGTGGGGACGAAAGTCAGAGGTGAGGAACAGTACAGTGGGGGCAGAAGAGCCATCCTGGCTCACCCCAGGAGAACACCGGCCACTGGAGTCCGAGTCTGCAAGGGAGAGAGATTAACCCAGCAGAGAATCCCAGTACACAGTGGTGGTTTAGCTTCCCGGACACCCGCAGCACTCGCCATTTGAGATCCAGGAGCCGCAGAAGAGGTAGCAGTAGCCAAGCGAGAGCCCTCAGTGTAGCAACACGGGTGTGAGAGAGTAGAGAGGTCAGGTCTGGCTCCACACACGTCAGACTTCAGGACAAGGGATCAGAACAAGGGGGCCTATACCCCACTCGGTGTGGAAATCCCAAAATGCACCCTTCAACCCTGGAAGTGTACTAGAAAAACACCAGTAAAAGGTACCGAAAAAGACTTTATTGTGTGTGTGTCCATCCTTCCAGCCTGTCCCACATTGCAACGACTGTGCTACCCTATTCCACAATAATACCCTTACAGCTCCAGCGACCCCACTCTACATGTAGAGAGCCACAACACCTTGCTGCCCCCCATCACCCCGGAGGTCCCAGCAGCGCCGATGCCATCACCGGACCTACAGGTGGCATCAGGCTCGGCACCGACCACCCGTGACATCCAGCGCACCCAAACGCCCGAGACCTGAGTACCCCAGACCCTTGTGGGCCAGACACAGTGATGTGTCACTTACTGGG
>JARQOC010000007.1:39817422-39998501 GCA_033576535.1 Allobates femoralis
AATTTCGCAGTAAAAATAGTTATGAGCATGTTGGTCGTGCTTATTAAGATCAAAGCAGGCCATAAGTGTAGAATTGGTATGAAGCTTTTGTTTGATGCTTGGAATGGAGTCATCCTCATGAAAATAGAGTTGTTGAGAATGAGGCAGATGGACGGCAAGGCGAATTATGCTATGAGATTGTTTATGCATAGGATAAGCAAAGATTCTCCAAGCTGCCTCTGGTGCACTAACATATCTTGAATCCATGAATTGATGTGTTTCATCATGTTGGATGTTCGTCTGGCAAATTTCAAGATTGGCTTTATCATGTCCTTTATACACGTACTTAAATAAATATTTCACACTTTGAATGGAACCACAAACTTCGACATTAATATGGCACTTGCATTTTAATAATAGGAAAGGATTGTATGGCACTACCCACAAATTATCAATCATCTTGGAATGGTGTTCAAATGAAGGACCCATGGATCTGCGATAAGTAGGATAGGCATCCTTAGCAATGATGGTAGATGGTTGTAAATCTTTTGGGAAACCTTTTGTACACTTTCCATTATCCATACAGGGAGAGTTGGGGTTGTGTTCTCCACAGGGACCATGTATCATGTGTTGCATAACAATTTTATGGAGCTGAGGGTAGTCGGTAGGATGAGGAATTTCTGCCCAGACGGTATTGTCTACGTCCTCCTTAGTTCTTAATTTGGAGTTGCTGTCTAGAATAATCAAAATGTGAGCATGTGGAAGGCCACGTTTTTGAAATTCAATAACATGAACCATAGCGCAAACTTTCCCAAATAATCCGTTGTGAATGTCTTTGAAGAGTGCTTCCAGTTTTATTTTGAAAACACGTGCCACCAAATCAGGTCTGTGTTCCACACACTGCCAAGTTTCCAAATTCTGAGTAATCTCACTCCATTTTGGATTACAGTTCATGGTGATGAATAGATCAGGGCGACCATATTTAGTCACAATAGCCATGGCATCCTGGTACCGCTGCTGCATATTCCTGGGACTGCCTTCAAACGAAGATGGTAAAATGACCGTTTTTCCAATGGGGATGCCCTTCTCAATGGATTTTTTCTGGAGATGTTCCTGGAGTACGCAATAATCCTCTACTTTCAAATCCTTTTGGTGTTGACGGATATAATTTAGGCGATTAGCCTCGATCTTCACATAAGCATCCACCAAGTACTGCTGAGTGAGTTTGCCACCATTCAGGATTGGATTAAAACTGATTACGAACAGACAGCACATAGCAGTAATATTGCAGTTGTGTAATCCTGCGTGGACTTTGCCCTTGATGCTTGAGTCCATCATGCCAGCCCTGGTCTCCGTAAGGGAAAAATAAAGGATAGAGTAAAGCATCTAAATTACTGTGTAGAATGCTGACCTGTTGTGTTCTTGGCGCCAAAGGATTTTTGGGGTCTGGTTTTAAATGTATTAAAATATCATGATGGAATGGTGGCTCTCCATTGTCATTTTCAAATACGACAGCAACTTCATTGACAGTTGGATTATTATATCGGCGAGGGTCTTGATTCCGATCTTGTTTAAGGGCCATGATGATATTTGGCATGAGAGTGCCATTAGCTTCAGCTTTAAGATGTTCTTCATGTTCCACATCCCGTAACATTTTGTAAGCAGCAACAAAGGGATTCACATTGTCTAATTGAAGAGCAATTATACTAATCAAAGTGGGATGACATTTTTGATTTTGTTGACAGTTTAAACGTTGTTCATTCGCAGTATCGGTATCCAAAATATACAGTTGGGCATAAGCTGGAACTTGATCATCAGAGGGATGTAGTGTTCCAGTACGATGATATATTTGTCCATGTATGCAGAAACAGTAAGGGCCATGTCCAGGTGGAGGGGAAATATTGGCACCCATGGAGGCGAAAGCAAATGAGCTGTTAATACTACGGATGTTTTCCATGAGATTCTTACTGAACTCACTCTCCCCTGTCAGCAATCGTTTAAAGACCTCAGGATATTGGGGTATAGGTATATGGACTTTACCCTTGTGACAACACAGAGTAAAATTTTTATCTGCTGGTATCTCAGCATTAAAATGGAATGCTTCACAATGTTGACATAAATAGTTCATAGGACCACAGGTGTGTTCTACTACAGTACTATCATCATTAGTAAAACCTGTAGGATGTAGAGGTTGTGGTAACAGAGCATTGGAATGGTTCTGTAAGCCAACATATATAAAGCGTGGACCTGGTAGAGGATCTTCACTGTCCACAGATTCAGTCACAGATGGGTTGGAAGGTGTATCGTGGTCAGGGTCTATCAATGTGGAGGTGCAAGCGGTTTTTTTGCGCCGGTTCACGGCGTGCAGCAGCTGCATTTGGTAATGGATTGTTTGTTGCCTTAGAAGAGTTAGGTGTGAAGCATGTCTTATAAGCAAACTTAACGGTGTGCAGGCGACGGCGTTTATCATTTGGAGTATCGGTAGGACAGTGTTTGCGCTTACGTGCAGATTTACCAACGGTTGCAGGAGGTTCAGGCAGCGCACATTCAATGAATGGAGACATAGAAGCTGTATTGTGGGCATAATCTATGACGAGGACGTGGAAATATTATGTTTGCAACGTTGATGGCGTGCAGCAGCAGCTTTATTAGTTAATCGATTAATTTTTTCCTCAAAAGACTCATTACTGACGCGTTTAATGAAAGCAGCATTAACAGTGTTCAGTGACCAGTATAGAGGCTCTCTTCATTAACCTGTCTTCTCCTGTCTGTGCACTGTCTTCTCTCATGTGCTCTCTTCTTTGCCTGTGCGATCTCTCTCTGCCCCCCCCCCCGTGTGTTCTCTCTGTCCCGCCCTGTGCTCTCTTTCTCTGTCCCGCCCTGTGCTCTCTCTCTCTCTCTCCGCCCTGTGCTCTCTCTCTCTCTCCCGCCCTGTGTTCTCTCTCTGTCCCGCCCTGTGCGCTCTCTCTCTCTCTGTCCTACCCCGTGCGCTGTCTCTGTCCTGCCCTGTGCGCTCTCTCTGTCCTGCCCTGTGCGCTCTCTCTTCCCCCTTGCGCTCTTTCTGCCCCTGTGCACTCTCTCTGCACCATGTGCTCTCTTTGCCCCACACTGTGCTCTCTCTTTGCTCCACACTGTGCGCTCTCTCTGTCACAACCTTTGCACTCTCTTCCTTGCCCTTGTGCTCTCTCTGCCCCTGTGCGCTCTCTTTTTGCTTCCCCTGTGTGATCTCACCCTGCTCTTCCTATGCACTCTCTCTGTGCCGCCTGTGCACTCTCTCTGCCCCCCTATGCAGACAATGCAGAGACAGGGACCAGGGGATGGGAGGCGAACAGAGCATGCACTGCCTGTGTGCTATATATGTTCGTGTGCTATCTGGGTGATATCTGTCTATGTATACTCACCTCCCTCCAGTGCTGCCTGTTGCTCTCTTCCGGGGCGCTTCACTCAGAGCAGTGAATATTAGATGGGCCTAATGAGCCCCCCGGAAATAAGAGGAACAGACAGCACTGGAGGTGGTGAGAGGAGCAGACAGCACTGGAGGTAAGTGAGAGGAGCAGACAGCACTGGAGGTAAGTGAGAGGAGCAGACAGCGCTGGAGGTAAGTGAGAGGAGCAGACAGCACTGGAGGGAAGTGAGAGGAGCAGACAGCGCTGGAGGTAAGTGAGAGGAGCAGACAGCGCTGGAGGCAAGTGAGAGGAGCAGACAGCGCTGGAGGCAAGTGAGAGGAGCAGACAGCGCTGGAGGTAAGTGAGAGGAGCAGACAGCGCTGGAGGTAAGTGAGAGGAGCAGACAGCACTGGAGGTAAGTGAGAGGAGCAGACAGCACTGGAGCAGGTGAGAGGCGCAGACAGCGCTGGAGGAGGTGAGAGGAGCAGACAGCTCTAGAGGAGGTGAGGGGAACAGACCGCACTGGAAGCAGGTGAGTATAAAATTCTTCATTTTAACACAAATCTCCTGGCTCTGGTCCATGCACACGGATGTCACGCAGATCGCGGCGACCAATCAGCGAAGCGCGATTTAAATCATGCGCCAAGAGCGCTGGTTCGTTGCCGTGGTCGGTGGCGACCAATCAGCGTAGCAGAGCACGGCTTGGCGGGAGATTTGAATCCCTTAGCGCTCAGCCAATTAGTGGCGCGGGATTCAAATATCCCGCCAAGTTGCGCGCCTCTTCACTGATTGGTCACCACCTACCGCGGCGACCAATCAGCGCTCTTGGCGCTTGATTTAAATTGCGCTTTGCTGATTGGTCACCGCCAACAGTATACAGTGCTAACCACTGAGCCACCATATATAGTGCTAATCACTGAGCCACCATATACTGTGTTAGCCACTCAGCCACAGTATACAGTGCTAACCACTGAGCCACCATATACTGTGCTAACCAATGAGCCTCCATATACTATGGTAACCACTGAGCCTCCGTATAGAATGCTAACCACTAAACTAACATATACAGTGCTAACCACTAAGCCACTGTATACAATGCTACCACTGGCCACCATATACAGTGCTATCCACTGAGTCACCATACAGTGCTAACCATTAAGCCACCATATACAGTGCTAACCACTAAGCCACCGTATACAGTGCTAACCACTAAGCCACCATATACAGTGCTAACCACTAAGCCACCATATACAGTGCCAACCACTGAGCCACCGTATACAGTGCTAACCACTAAGCCACCGTATACAATGCTAACGCCTAAGCCACCGTATACACCATATAAATCCTGCAACAACAGCGTACTTTCTGGAGAGAGGACTGTACTCTTCAGTGGCTATTTCTACGGCACCTCTTCATTTCACCGCACTCCTGATTCAATAGCATCGGGCCTATTTCTAGTTTTGTATATTTATGGCAGATCTACAGGATTTGGGAGAAACGTATAGTAGATGCTGAACCCATCAATAGAACCAGGAACAGCGCCGCTCTCAGCCAAGAGATGACAGAACAGTCCCATCAATCTCCACATAGAGCGTCAGCGCCTCATTCTTCAGATACACATCGCCCTATTGGTGAGATCCACATGTACCACCCATTATGTAATATCCATGGATACGGTATAAATATACAGAATTAGATTATCCCTTTTAGTGTAAATTCAGACATAGTGGAATTAATATGAATTTGAGTTTCAGATTCCTGGGCACAAATTTGGAAGAGTTTATTGTACAATATACGTGAATAAAATATTTTAGAATATAAAAATGGCGTCCTCTTCCCATTTGTGTCCTGGGAATCTGGGTACAAAAATCAATAGGATGGGGGCACCAAAAGGCAGTTTTGCACAGGGCACCATTTAGGCTAAGGCCGGCCCTGATTGTAACCACACTTTTTGCTTAATTTTATGTTCTCTATTTTCCTCCTCTAAAATCTGGCTGCGTCTTATGGTCCGGTGCGTTTTATAGTCCAAAAAATACGGGATTTTAAATGGGTGCATTATTAATTTTGATTGGAGCTTTCAGGGGAAATTCATTCTTTTTTGGTGAGATATTGTTACTTAAAGGGGGCACTCAAGTGTAGTTGTTGCTTGAAGGGGCACTTTTCATAGGAGCATATCAGGCATTATTATATGCTAGGTAGCACATTGGGGGCTTTACTCCTTTCTTTGGGACACGATTATGTATAGGGGCCCCCTTTATCTTGTGCACTGACTTTGTAGCAGTAATTGGTGCAGGGGAAATCATAGTAATGATATGATCTTTGAGGTATTGGGGTCACTGTTCCCCACCGGAGGAGCTGCAGGATGGGGATTTTGTGCAGGTTGGGAATAGATGGGGACGGGGCTGGAGATGTGAGAAATCGGAGGTGTCTGTGTTGTCATCTCTGTAGATGAGTCCTGGCTGGAGAAGTTATGTTGGTCTGGACCAGATGGAAAAGGCGAAGACAATGACCGATCCCATCAGAATCACTATACTGTACATATCTGCACTGTAATCTCTGTACTGTGGTTGGCAGCACTGGTATCTACAATGATATGGTCAGCTAATGGCGGTAATATTAGTCTCAATAGCACATTTTCTGTTTTTTAACTTTAGCTTAGTCCATTTTAGTCGTTATATGGTGTTCAGTGTATGGTGGGATTATTGGTCTTTGTATTATGTGTATTTCTGTACAGGTAATGGCCATATTATAATATGTACTCATTATGTAGTGGTAATGGTAGTGGACATTATGTTGCAGTATTATATTAGCCTTATGTAGTAGAAATGTTCGTAATATTTGTTTTCTTTTGTGTGTTAAAGTGCTAGCAACAGTGGTATAGTGTAATTCTATATGTATAGATCTTCTTTTAAAAAGTGGTGAGGGTGTATGGGGAGACATGTACTTTGGGGCTCGGGTGCCGGATCTTTTAGGACCCTAGCAATGCCCCTGGCGTAGACACAGCTTCTGTACCCCACACAATCGCCATGACATACCTATACATCATTGATCGGGAACCCATCCCCGTTGTCTTTCCCTATTTACATCTGCAGATGTGCACCAGAGCACCTTATGTGTTAATCACATGACCTATCACATGATCTATTAAAAGGAATCATTGTGACATGTCACATGATACATTGAAGTGTGGCTTTGAGCTTCTCTGGTGCCTCATGCGCGGCTTTATATGGGGATGTCGTGAACCCCCAGGGGTGTGATAACATGCTAAGTTGGCCACAGGGCTGTGAAGTCGGAGCCGTGGAGTCGGTGTCCATTTTGGGAGAAGTCGGATTCAGGGAAATTGAAGAGTTGTAGTCGGATGTAGGGCTTCACAGCCCTAGAGGGGGAACTAACATCCCCTCAACTAGTCAAAGCTCTAATTAGCATATCATATACAATCTTTAGAAATACTTTTTCTAAACATTTGTCTATGTATGCTACTACATGGAGAGACTGTTAGGAAGGGATTATCGGTATATGCACAGAACCACTCATGGTTCTATGAGCCCAGGGGAACTGACAGTTTCCCTTTAAGACTTCGGTGTTCCTATGACTTAGTTTTTCAGGCACATTAGTTGTGTGCGGTCTTCAGGACTTTTCTTGTCCGCCTGCGGCATGTATGGTGTTCAGACTTTCTAGTTCCTCCGGAGTCCTGTGTGCTACTCATTCACGGTCTTCTAGGACAGCTACAGCTACAGCTTTGTGTTCTACCTGTCTGCAATCCGGTATCCCAACTACCTGTCTGCGGTCTTCAGGATGTTCCAACCTGCCTGTGGTTTCCATTATCACAACTACCTGTCTGTGGTCACGAAGATATGTCCTGTCTGCCTGCGGTTTCCAGGACCGTCACTGTCTGCCTTTGTTCCCCAGTCCCTCTGCTGTCATAAGTTGGACCACTGGGTTAAAAATCAAATTTCTCACAAATAAAATTGTTATTACCCATTTATGCCCACAGGCCAAAGGAGAAAATAAAAGACTCAGACACATCATGGAGAGTTTAAAAAATAACAATTTTATTTTTTATATATTATTTTTGTATGTTTTATGTGGGCTGGTTACCTCCCATCACTCACCATGAGCGTACAGCAACACTCAGGACCGGAAAAAACCCCAGTGGAGGAAACCTGTAGGGAAACCATGGCCGCTGGTCTGCCCTTCCTCTGGGCATACTAAGGGAGGTCACCGCTATAATAAGTCTGTGTACAGTATATGGTGTGTGTAGTAGTGTTTGTGTATAGTGATAAATGTGGGAATGTGTGTTTTGTCTGTGTGTGACTATCTGTATACTTCTCTTATTCACCCGACGTTCTTTCTAGACGATCTTCTCCTCTGAAGTCCAGCAGCGATGTTCTCCGTCCGGCAGATATGCTCATGAAAATGAATAGAAGAAAACAAGATTTAGAATATCATTTTACGATGCACAGAGTGATGATAAATTATTCACATTCCTTAGAAATTATATTGCCTTTATTTATACAAAATACATATCTGAACTATAAATATATATACCTATTTATCTTTAAAGTAATCACACCTATGTTATTCTCACCAGAATGGTTATGAACCCTACTTCCAACCTAATGTGTCACCCTAACATAACTAGAACAGCCTATACTTCCCATATTACATGTGTGGCCGGACTGCACCTCACTGGTATATATTGGATTGGGTCATGTCTTGTTACCAGATTTGACCCACTGACAGTAGTGTCGCTGTTTTCTAGTAAAAAAGGTTTTAGAAAAACCTTTAACCAGTCATATACGTTAAATCTTGCCTATCTGTTAAGATGAAAAAAACTAAGCATGATGATCCCCCCATATAAATATCTGTATATATCCTGACCCTCCCTGTATAGTAACTGATGAGCCATTATAATATACTTCACAATTTCACTCTGAGTGATATATTGTATTTTGCAGATCATAACACAACAGATTATAAAACGTACTACAAGTTTAGAAAAATTAAAATAAAAAAGATCATTTTTAATGTTGTTAATAAATGGGCTCTGTTTAGGGTTATAAACATTAATTTTATAATCCAGATATATTTTACCGGGGAGGGAGGGGGGAGCGGGGTCACAGGATGCAGGGTCGCCGCTGAAGGAAGTTGGCGGCTGCACAAGTAGAGCAATGCTGCGGGAAGTGGTGTGGTGGTGGTGCGAGGCATGCGCTATTGATCTAACGGCAGTTGACATGAATGGCTTCAGGAAAAGGGCTGTGAAGGCAGCGTGTGCGCAGATTGAGACTTTGGAGGGCCGAGATTTCAATCTGTGCACGCACCACTTCTGATGTGATGGTTTAATGAAAATGGCTGCGGAGGTGTCGCATGCGCAGATTGACATCTCAGCTCTCCAAGATCTGAATCTGTGCGTGCTCTACTCAGCCATTCTCCTGAAGCCTATTGTGCCAACTGCCGAGAGATCAATATCGGCTGCCTCGCAACACCCCCTCCTCCCAGCCTCGGACCTGCAGCATTGCCCCAATCTTGCCGGTGCCGAGTTCCTTCAGCGGTGACCCTGCTCCACTGCCGCCTTCCCCGCTCCACTGCTGCCATCTCCGCTCACCCACTGGTAAGCTATATCCAGATTGTAAGACACACCTCCATTTTCCCGCCAATTTTGGCCGAAAAAGAGTCTTATAATCCAAAAAATACAGTAAATATTGTACATTAATAAAGTGAAATGATGACAGCTCGCCCGTCACACTGCTAATATTGCTGGAGAGCCAGCACCTCGCCATTGCATAGCAGATGAGCAACCACAAACCAAATCTGTATGATCCAGCTCAATTCACAGATTAAAAATATTAACTTTTACAGTAGATCCATTAAAAATGTAGCAAATTACAGTGTAATAAGACATCAAATGATCTAAAATAAAAGTTTACATTTTTAATCCTTGACTTGAGCTGGACCAGTCTGATAATGACCGAGCACTTGTATATATTATTCCTGTAAATTGCTGAAACGTTGTGACCCAGTGTTCCCCATATTCATCTGCAGTCTCCACAATGTCTCCATATTTCCAGAATATTATCCGTAATTCTCAACAATTAGTCTTGGTCATCAAAAGTTAGGAATTATGTCCAGTGTATTTCAGTTTTCTGATAATATAGTTGAAACCAGAAGTTTACATACACTATAAAAAGACACGTAAGCATGTTTTCGCACTATCTGACATGAAATCAGAATAAACATTAACCATTTTAGATCAATTAGGATTACTATAATTATTAATATTTGCCAAATGTCAGAATAATGAGGGAGAGAATTTTAAGGCATTTTTATTACTTTCTTCAAAGTCACAAGTTTACATACACTAAGATTATTATGCCTTTAAACAATTTGGGACAGCCCTTCTGATAGGTTTATTGGCAACATCTGAGTTAATTAGAGAGACACCTGTGGATATATTTTAATACACACCTGGAACACACTGCTTCTTTGTGTAGCATCATGGGAAAATCCAAAGAAATCAGCCAAAATATCAGGAAGAGAATTGTGGACGTGCACAAGTCTAGTTCATCCTTGGGTGCAATTTACAGATACATGAAGGTGCCTCGTTCATCTGTATAAACAATTAAATGCAAGTACAAACAAGATGGGAATGTCCAGCCAACATACCGCTCAGGAAGGAGACGGGTTCTGGGTCTCAGAGACGAACGTGCTTTGATCTGACATGTGCATATCAACCCAAGAACAAAAGCAAAAGACCTTGTGAAGATGATGGTGGAAGATGGTAAAATTGTGTTATTATCCACAGTGAAACAAGTACTGTACCAACATGGGCTCAAATGCCACTCTGCAATGAAGAACAAAAACACCCTAAAAGTTCAAAATGAGTTCAATATGCAAATTACAATATCCATCTTCCTGGAAAGGTATCAAGCAAATCACACAGGAACTTAACATAAAAAACACAATGGCTCAAAACAGGCAAAAGTCTCACTATCCCAAAGATCACCTCTTCTGATCAGAGGTAGTGGTTAGTACACAATAGGTAAAACAAATATTTAATTCCTTTCAAAGAGCGAATTCATAACTAATGAGCAAAAGACATAAATAAAGCTATGCAATAGTTTTATCCATAGTGAAGCAAAAAGTAATTTCGTACTCTGTGCAATAGTTAAGATTAGGAAGGTACATGAGCCTATCGTGTAGTTAATCCTTGTAAAGGTAGGACAAGTCACCACTGCTGGGATGAGAATTGTGTGACCTCAATCCTTAGGAGTTAATGAGCCGCCCACCAGTGAAACTAAGACAGCATAAAAAGCAGTCCCAATACCAGGGAACACTATAGCTGGTGAGATCTGGAACCCCAGCATACAATTGAATGGTCAGAATTTGGAGAATATCATAGTTCTCCGCCTAACATCCAGAATGGTGTAAGAACTAAAAAACAACTATGGACACGGAGGGACTACGGAACCCTAACTGGATGTGAGGAGGACAAGGAGAGAGACTGTGACATATGGATACATCAGATTGCCAACGCATATTGAAGGTTCCTCCAGAGATGAACGAAGTTTCCTATAGGATGTAACTGGAAACACTAGGAGAACAAAATCTGAAGGATCTTTACTAATAAGAAATTTCCTAAACATATGTGATCTTCAGTCAATCCAAGGATTGAACTGCACCACTTCATTGGGAACCACTTGGAGATACTCGCAATATATAGGTGACCTGTTTGCTTTAAGGAACCCGTCCATCAGTTGATGTACATAATATATCTCATATGCTGACTGTAAGCCCCTGATGAGCCTTGGAGAATTAAGCAAGGCTAAACGCGTCAGGCAAAGCGGCCATACCAGTGGTCATATATTGTTGTTTCATCATATCTACTGCTCTGAAGGATTTTGGATAGTTGGTGTTAAGACGGTGACTAAACAATTGAATGACACTAGGTACCAAGAGGACTCACTACTTGGAGTGATGACATGTACTCAAGAGACTCACAATTTAGTGACTGAACATATGAACATATATGCCATTGACTGACCAAATAACGATCTTGTCCTCCACTGGACATTAGGCCTGGAGACAGTGCGTCCAGGCAAGTCCAGGAAGGGTTATGTTATTATACTTTGACATATCTACATACGAGACCGGAGTATACTAGACCACCTTTCTTTTCCCAAAACAGTGAATATATAGTGTGTTTTGGGGTGTGGGGGAGGGTTGTTTGTTTATCACTTACACTGTATCACAAGTCCACACTGGATTTTTAAGTCAAAACAATAAATGTATCAAGGTTTGAGTTTTTCCTGTAGTATTTGGCTTTTTATTGAGCCCCAAACTACTCCACAATATCCTTTTATTCGGTGATTGTTCTGCCAGGAAGAAGCCATTACTTCACAAGAAATATATGAAAGCCAGATTAATTTTTACTAATGCACAAAGACTTACATTTTTAGAGACATGTCCTATGGTTTGACAAAGCTAAAATTGAACTGTTTCGCCATGATGACCATCGTTATGTTTGGAGGAAAAAGGGAGAAGCTTGAAAGCTTAAAGCAAACCTGTCACACCCCCGGACATCAAAAGCTAAAATAGCCACCTTCTGCAGCACTAAGGCTGCATTCAGAGAAGGTGGCTATAGGCTTTTGATGCCCTATATTCACTCAAATATGAACTTATATAACTGCTTACACTTAAAACGACCTAAGACTGGGAGGCGGGGTTTCGCGCTCCTCCGACCCGCCCCCTCTTGTCAATCAGCCTGGTCGCCTGCTGCTGCCTCTCCTCACAGTCTAGCATGAACGAGCGCCTCCGTTCTCCTCAATGGCGCCGCGCATGCGCTGTGCGCCGGGTGTCCAGGAAGTCGTCGGGCTGCGCTCACAGTGTTCATGCTAGATTGTGAGGAGAGGCAGCAGCAGGCGACCAGGCTGATTGACAAGAGGGGGTAGGTCGGAGGAGTGCGAAACCCCGCCTCCCGGCTTAGGTCGTCTTAAGTGTAAGCAGTTATATAAGTTCATATTTGAGTGAATATAGGGCATCAAAAGCCTATAGCCACCTTCTCTGAATGCAGCCTTAGTGCTGCAGAAGGTGGCTATTTTAGCTTTTGATGTCCAGGGGGGGTGACAGGTTCGCTTTAAGAACACCATCCCAACTGTGAAACATGAGGGTAGCAGCATCATGTTGTGGGGTTGTTTTGCTGCAGGAGGGACTGGTGCACTTCACAAAATAGATGTCATCTTGAGCAAAGAAGATTATCTGGCAATACTGAAGCAACATCTCAAGACATGAGGCAGGAAGTTAAAGCTTGGGCGGAAATGGGTCTTCCAGATGGACAATTACCTGAAGCATACTGCCAAACTGGTTACAAAGTGGGTTAAGGATAACAATGTCAGTGAATTGGAGTGGCCATCACAAAGCCCTGATCTCACTCCAATTGATAATTTCTGGGCAAAGGTGAAAAGGCTGCCAGCTACAGACATCGCTCAGTTACACCAGTTCTGTCAGGAGGAATGGGCCCAAATTTCTACCAACTATTGTGAGAGGCTTGTGGAAGGATATCCAAAATGTTTCACCCAGTTTAAGAGCAATAATACCAAATATTAATGAAATGAAATGTATGTAAACTTGTGACTCTGCAGAAAGTAATAAAAATGCCTTAAAACATTTTCTCTCATTTTATTTGGCAAATATTAATAATTATGGTAATTCTAATTGACCTAAACCGGGATCGGTTTATTCTGATTTCATGTCAGATAGTGAGAAAAACATGTATGTGTCTTTTTATATATTGTATGTAAACTTCTGGATTCAAGTGTATAGAACTAACTGTCAGCATCTGGGATGGCATAAATCTGCAGTTTTCTCCATTGCATAGTGATACTGATCTCTGTAGAGCCTCGGGTAGAGTGCTGTCTCTTGATCCACAGGTAGTGCACTGTATCTTGATCCTCAGGTGGAGTGCTGTCTCTTGATCCACAGGTAGTGCACTATATCTTGATCCTCAGGTGGAGTGCTGTGTCTTGATCCTCAGGTGGAGCGCTGTCTCTTGATCCTCAGGTGGAGCGCTGTCTCTTGATCCTCAGGTGAGCACTGTCTCTTAATCCTCAGGTGGAGTGCTGTCTCTTGATCCTCAGGTTGAGCGCTGTCTCTTGATCCTCAGGTGCAGCGCTGTCTCTTGATCCTCAGGTGCAGCGCTATTTCTTGATCCTCAGGTGAAGAGCTGTCTCTCAATCCACACTTGTTGTAGAGCTGTCTCTCTCAATCAACACTAGGTGTAGAGCTGTCTATCTCAATCCACATGAGGAGGAGAGCTGTCTCAATCCACATGAGGTGGAGAGCTGTGTCTCTCAATCCACACAAAGTGGAGAGCTGTCTTTTGCAAGCCACACGAGGTGGAGAGCTGTGTCTCTCAATCCACACGAGGTGGAGAGCTGTCTTTTGCAATCCACATGATGTGGAAAGCTGCCTTTTGCAATCCACACAAGGTGGAGAGCTGTGCCTCTCAATCCACACGAGGTGGAGAGCTGTGTCTCTCAATCCACATGAGGTGGAGAGCTGTCTGTCTCAATGTGGTCCAGCATTTTTTGTCCCTGATCACAGTTTTAGGTGTTAAGGCATTTTTAAGGCATTGTTAAGGTGACGTACCGCTATCCCATCACTGAAACTCAGTTTCTGTTCCTCCTGAATGGATGGGCCTGGACAAGCGCTCTCAACCTCTCGAAGAACACTCTACGCTGCTCTTCAGCCGTTCTTGGGATCCTTGGTCGCTCGAGTAACTGGAGGTCTTGAAGCTGGATTTGAATGCCTTTAGGAAATAATATTAAAATTATTATTATGTTAGAAGACACACAGAGACATTTGGGCGTCACTCTTTTTTAATTCAGGGAATGACATCCAATTTTAGGCACTAAGTCACTAAATTATAGTATACAGTGTTAATACTGTAACTAAAGCTTGTATTGAACAGTCATTTCCACAAAGTTAATTTTAATTGATAGATATTATAATAATAATTGTAAGATTCTAAGATAATAATTCTAAGATCTGATTGCATCAGTACTGATTGCATCAGGTAAAAACTTCCTCTTGATGATAAACATTTTAACCTCATGTCTATACTCAATTGAGGTACGGTGTCTCTCAGAAGGTGTCCCACACCTCTAAGTTCCCGGGTATTTAGTGCATTGAAAGTTTTTATACTTGCTATTTTATGAGTGTTAGGAAGAGTCCAACAACTACTGACTCCCTCCTTATGTCAGACATTTATGATACAATAACTTTTGGTAGCTATACAGTTGTGGCCAAAAGTATTGACACCCCTGCAATTCTGTCAGATAATTCTCAGTCTCTTCCTGAAAATGATTGCAATCATAAATTCTTTGTTATTATTATCTTCATTTAATTTGTCTTCAATGAAAAAACACAAAGGAGAATGAAGCAAAAACCAAAACATTGATCATTTCACACAAAACTCCAAAAATGGGCCAGACAAAAGTATTGGCACCCTCAGCCTAATACTTGGTTGCACAACCTTTAGCCAAAATAACTTCGATCAACTGCTTCCGGTAACCATCAATGAGTTTCTTACAATGCTCTGCTGGAATTTTAGACCATTCTTCTTTGGCAAACTGCTCCAGGTCCCTGATATTTGAAGGGTGCCTTCTCCAAACTGCCATTTTTAGATCTCTCCACAGGTGTTCTATGGGATTCAGGTCTGGACTCATTGCTGGCCACCTTAGAAGTCTCCAGTGCTTTCTCTCAAACCATTTTCTAGTGCTTTTTGAAGTGTGTTTTGGGTCATTGTCCTGCTGGAAGACCCATGACCCTGAGGGAGACCCAGCTTTATCACACTGGGCACTACATTATTCTGCAAAATTTGTTGATCGTCTTCAGACTTCATAATGCCATGCACACGGTCAAGCAGTCCGGTGCCAGAGGCAGCAAAGCAACCCCAAAACATCAGGGAACCTCCACCATGTTTGACTGTAGGGACCGTGTTCTTTTCTTTGAATGCCTCTTTTTTTCTCCTGTAAACTCTATGTTGATGCCTTTGCCCAAAAAGCTCTACTTTTGTCTCATCTGACCAGAGAACATTCTTCCAAAATGTTGTAGGCTTTCTCAGGTAAGTTTTGGCAAATTCCAGCCTGGCTTTTTTATGTCTCGGGGTAAGAAGTGGGTTCTTCCTGGGTATCCTACCATACAGTCCCTTTTGTACCCTCGGACTGCAGGGCAGCTTGAACTTGTTTGGATGTTAGTCGAGGTTCTTTATCCACCATCCGCACAATCTTGCGTTGAAATCTCTCGTCAATTTTTCTTTTCCGTCCACATCTAGGGAGGTTAGCCACAGTGCCATGGGCTTTAAACTTCTTGATGACACTGCGCACAGTAGACACAGGAACATTCAGGTCTTTGGAGATGGACTTGTAGCCTTGAGTTTGCTCATGCTTCCTCACAATTTGGTTTCTCAAGTCCTCAGACAGTTCTTAAGTCTTCTTTCTTTTCTCCATGCTCAATGTGGTACACACAAGGACACAGGACAGAGGTTGAGTCAAGTTTAATCCATGTCAACTGGCTGCAAGTGTGATTTAGTTATTGCCAACACCTGTTAGGTGCCACAGGTAAGTTACAGGTGCTGTTAATTACACAAATTAGAGAAGCATCACATTATTTTTCTAACAGTGTCAATACTTTTGTCCACCCCCTTTTTTATGTTTGGTGTGGAATTATATCCAATTTGGCTTTAGGACAATTATTTTTGTGTTATTTCATTGAAGACAAATTAAATGAAGATAATAATACCAAAGAATTTGTGATTGCAATCATTTTCAGGAAGAAACTGAGTATTATCTGACAGAATTGGCCACTTTTGGCCATGACTGTATAAGATTTACCCACTGGCAGACACAGACAGAAAAGGGCCCCAGTGCAAGAATAGTTTACTGGGTCTCTTCACAGTCCTATAGCTCAGCAAAATACATAATTCTACCTGCTTTGGATGTGAAAATGGGCCCTCTAACCTCTTTGGCCTCTGTGCAGCTGCACAGGTTGCATGAATGATATGTTTGCCCCTGGTGTTACCTGCCTTTGAAATACTTGTAAAGAAGACCTGTCACACGTGTATTTTTACATGATATAAATGTTTTCTACTGAATTGTTATTTTTTTCCTGCTCCTCTCCATTCCTGAGATTTTCAAGGAAAAAAAAATCCAGAGTAGGTGGAGGGCGCTCCCATCAGCAGGAAATTCAGCTTATGTCTTTTTTTTTTTAAATGTCTTTATTTTGTCATTATTTAAAAAGTTTTTTTTTTTTAAAAATCCATTTTATCATATCAATAGTTAGTGAATACAACGCGTTTCGGCTGAAATTTCTATACACAGTCTTAGGTATAATAAACTTTGTAGTCAAAGAGCCTTATATACATGTATGCATATGTAGGGAAGAGGTTGGATTCCTCCCATTACCCAATCTGCTTTAATTAATTATGGGTGTTCGCTTCAATGATGTTTATTATTCACTGTTTTTTTCTCTTTCTATATATATAAAAATGCCCCCTTCTGGAGGACTATATATATTATCTCTCCATTTTTGTTTCTATAACAAGCAATGTAAAAAATGTTTAAAAAATAAATATATATGTTCAATATCTATGTGCTTATATGTATTGGTCTATTTGAGTAAATTGATGATTTTAAATAATTTTTACTAAAAAAAGGAAACCTATTAAAAATATTTTAATTCCTTTTCGAATATTTTTCTTCTTTAAAATTGTGATGCTAACAATAGAGTTAAAAATGACCTGGATAAATATTGTAATTTTTGCCACTCATATCTATTTTCCATATATAGAGAGGGAAAAAAACGATATTGTTGTATTCTTCTTCTCTTTCTATAGGGTAAGGCTGCTTTCACATCAGCGGTTATTTGATATTGCGGCAGAAGCGGTGAAAAAAACGCATCTGCCAAGATTAACGCATAACCGCGACACCTGCGGCATAGTTGCGGCAAGCCCCATGCAATGTCTATGGGGCTTGCGGTAAGGGTGCGGCAGGTGCGGTATCGGCACTTGCGGCAGGTGCGGCCACAAAAAAAACGCAGTCAGCTGCGTTTTTTTTCGCAGCCGCACCTGCCGCAAGTGACGAAACAGCACTTGCCGCACCTGCCGCACCCTTACCGCAAGCCCCATAGACATTGCATGGGGCTTGCCGCAACTATGCCGCAGGTGTCGCGGTTATGCGTTAATCGCGGCAGATACAGTTTTTTCACCGCATCTGCCGCGATTTAAAAAAAACGCTGATGTGAAAGTACCCTTAATTAAGCACCTGTGAAATTATCCTTATTCTTACGTTTATTTTGCTAGTCCAGATCCAAAGACTTATGGGCTCGAACTTACCAAGGGATAGTACCGTATATACTCGCGTATAAGCCGAGTTTTTCAGCCCAAAAATTGGGCTGAAAAGTACCCCCCTCGGCTTATACGCGAGTCAGTGCTGTATACCGATGTATACATCGGTACATACCGATGTATACATCGGTATACAGCAGCCCCCGCATCCCCAGTAATCCAGGGCCCCCCCAGCGTCTCTCCGGTCACCTGAAAAGCAAACTATACTTATCAGTGTCCGCTGTCCGCGCCCGCTCGCCTCTGCTGTCTGCGATCCTCCATCTTCATGCGGCGTCTTCCGGTTTCCTGTGCTCGTCGCAGGGAATGACGTCATTCCCTGCGACGAGCACAGAAACCGGAAGACGCCGCATGAAGATGGAGGATCGCAGACGGCAGAGGCGAGCGGGCGCGGACAGCGGACGCTGATAAGTATAGTTTGCTTTTCAGGTGACCGGAGAGACGCTGGGGGGGCCCTGGATTACTGGGGACCTGTATACTACCGCTGGGGCTGCAATCTACTACCACTGGGGCTGTATATACTACCACTGGGGCTGTATATAGCACTGGGGCTGTATATACTACCACTGGGGCTGTATATACTACCACTGGGGCTGTATATAGCACTGGGGCTGTATATACTGCTGGGGCCCTGTATACTACCGCTGGGGCTGCAATCTACTACCACTGGGGCTGTATATACTACCACTGGGGCTGTATATAGCACTGGGGCTGTATATACTGCTGGGGCCCTGTATACTACCGCTGGGGCTGCAATCTACTACCACTGGGGCTGTATATAGCACTGGGGCTGTATATACTGCTGGGGCCCTGTATACTACCGCTGGGGCTGCAATCTACTACCACTGGGGCTGTATATACTACCACTGGGGCTGTATATACTACCACTGGGGCTGTATATACCTGTGGGGCTGCTGTATACTACACTGGGGCTGTATATACCTGTGGGGCTGCTGTATACTACCACTGGGGCTGTATATACCTCTGGGGCTGCTGTATACTACCACTGGGGCTGTATATACCTGTGGGGCTGCTGTATACTACACTGGGGCTGTATATACCTCTGGGGCTGCTGTATACTACACTGGGGCTGTATATACCTCTGGGGCTGCTGTATACTACCACTGGGGCTGTATATACCTGTGGGGCTGCTGTATACTACCACTGGGACTGTATATACCTCTGGGGCTGCTGGATGCTACCACTGGGGCTGTATATACCTGTGGGGCTGCTGTATACTACCACTGGGGCTGTATATACCTCTGGGGCTGCTGTATACTACCACTGGGGCTGTATATACTTCTGGGGCTGCTGTATACTACCACTGGGGCTGTATATACCTCTGGGGCTGCTGGATACTACCACTGGGGCTGTATATACCTCTGGGGCTGCTGGATGCTACCACTGGGGCTATATATACCTCTGGGGCTGCTGTATACTACCAATGGGGCTGTATATACCTCTGAGGCTGCTGTATACTACCTCTGGGGCTGCTGTATACTACCACTGGGGCTGCTGTATACTACCACTGGGGCTGCTGTATACTACCACTGGGGCTGCTGTATACTACCACTGGGGCTGCTGTATACTACCTCTGGGGCTGCTGTATACTACCTCTGGGGATGCTGTATACTACCACTGGGGCTGTATATACCTCTGTGGATGCTGTATACTACCACTGGGGCTGTATATACCTCTGGGGCTGCTGTATACTAACTACTGGAGCTGCTGCTGTATATACCACTGGGGCTGCTGCTGTATACTACCACTGGGGAGGCTGCTGTATACTACCATTGGGGGGCCTGTATACCACACTGCTGGGGGCTGTATACCTGTGCTGGAGTCCACCCTCGGCTTATACACGAGTCAATAGGTTTTCCCAGGTTTTGGGGGCAAAAGTAGGGGGGTCGGCTTATACACGGGTCGGCTTATACACGAGTATATACGGTACTAGATCCTTATATTGATTCTGTGTTGTCTACACAGCTGATCTATTCGGCCTCATGTAACCTCTGGAGTCAAATGCTCCGTTGGCTACATTTGAGGAATAGTTATTTGTTGGTTGGGACAGTCTATCAGAAGGATTGCATAGGTTACACATTCTCCAGTTTATCATTAAGACCATCAGGATATAAGTTGCGCATTCTATACATCCAATATGCTTCCTTTCTATTTAGCTGTTGATTTCTATCAGGAATATTGTTTGGTACATGTTATACTGGAGTAATAGAAATGTTACATTTCTTCCCATGTTTTAATAATAGTTGACGTGATAAACTGCGTCATCAATCCAATTTTTGTGTTGTGTCTATGCCCATTTAACCTGTTGCGGACCCTTTATGTGGTCCGCCCCACATATTGAAAACCGCATTCACAAGTTATTATATAAATAACATAGCTGGTATCGCATGTTAGATGTTCACTGATTTTATATGTTTCCCTCGTACTGTTAGAAACAATTGTCTGCTGTCCATGCGTTATATTCTTACAACACAGGCATTTCCTTTACCACATCTATACACTCCGGTTAGACGTTGTGTTTTCTTTTTATTTATATTTGAACTTTTACTTCTATATGTGATCGACTTTAATCTGCTGGGGGCCACAATATTTCTGACTGTACAGCCCCTTTTAAAGGTCATACCAGGTGTTTGTGGTATTTTATTCCGGAATAAGGGATCCCGAAGGAGGATATACCAGTATTTTTGAAGGATCGCCCTGATTCGTCTATTGTCTTTATTGTAGGTAGTGATAAAGTTGTGTTGCCATTTTCCTTCGTTCCTATTTAGATTTTTTGCAAAGTATTCACTGATCTCAGGGAGACCAGTCCAAGAAAACACTGCGGGCAGCTGGCTAAAGCGCTCAAACACAGTGAATTCCTAGGCACATTGCCCCCTGGGAAATATGAATATGCAAATAGAGTCTGTGGCTGCACTATCTATCTATTGCACTATCTATTGTATTAATCATGGGACTCTAATATATATTGTGCGCCCATGTACCATCAGGTGAACCTTTCTCTGAACTAGGTCACCCGTGTACAGTGCTGCCACTGTGCTCCAATTGTAATTGTCCCTGCTTAGTTCACATACCTGAGGAAGATAACGAAACGTACGTTGGCAGTGGGGTACTAGGACTGAAACCACGATCAGTACAGTGTTACTACAATTCAGGTATGTGAACTAAGCAGGGACAATTACAATTGGAGCACAGTGGCAGCACTGTACACGGGTGACCTAGTTCAGAGAAAGGTTCACCTGATGGTACATGGGCCCACAATATATATTAGGGCCCTTTCACATCAGCGTTTATTTGAAATCGCGGCAGATGCGGTGAAAAAACCGCATCTGCCGCAATTACCGCATACCGGCTGCACTTGCGGCGCGGTTGCGGTAAACGCCATGCAAAAGTATAGGCATACTGGCGGCAGGTGCGGCAAGTGCGTTTTTGCACTTGCGGCAGGTGCGGCCGCGAAAAAAACCGTGGTCAGCCGCGGTTTTTTTCGCGGCCGCACCTGCCGCAAGTGCAAAACCGCACTTGCCGCACCTGCCGCAAGTACGCCTATACCTTGTATGGCGTTTACCGCAACCGTGCCGCAAGTGCAGCCGGTATGCGGTAATCGCAGCAGATGCAGTTTTTTCACCGCATCTGCCGCGATTTGAAAAAAACGCTGATGTGAAAGGGCCCTTAGAGTCCCATGATTAATACAATAGATAGTGCAGCCACTTATAGTGCTAAATAAATCTAAGCAATATGTCCTTGTGAACCTGGTATAACTGGTACTGTATAATGTATACTGTATAATTAGTTTGTTGTATTTTGGTCTCAGTCCTGGACCTGGTTATAAATTATTGGTAATCACTGGGGTACCTTTGTGTAGTTTTTTAATATTTTTATGAATTGTTATATGACTTAAACTAATAAAGTGATCACTTATTTAAAAGATAATTGTACTCATCATTCATCTAAGAGCCCGTTACAGGGAAGTTCTGGGTGGTTTTGAAGTGGTAGGTGCTTAATTAACCCTATAGAAAGAGAAGAAGAATAACAAATGTTTTTTTCCCTCTCTATATATGGAAAATAGATATGAGAGGCAAAAATTACAATATTTATCCAGGTCATTTTTAACTCTATTGTTAGCATCACAATTTTAAAGAAGAAAAATACTCGAAAAGGAATTTAAATATTTTTAATTGGTTTTAAGTGTCATAGGGTTTTATTTTTATTTATTTTTTTCAATGAAACCCATTGATGGGATTGTGTCTCAGGGTTCTGTGGATCACTGAATATCTCAGATATTTGTGATAATTAGTTTGGCAGGTGAGCCCAATAAAAGGAAAACTGGGTGTTCCACAATATTAAACAGGCCACAGTATTCAAGTGACATGGGAAAGAAAAAGGATCTCTCTGCTGCCGAAAAGCAACAAATAGAGCAATGCCTTGGACAAGTGATGAAAACATTAGATATTGCACAAAAACCTAAGCGTGATTATCGTACTGTGAAGAGATTTGTGGCTGATTCTGAGCACAGATGTGTTCGTGCAGATAAAGGCAGAATGAGGAGGGTTTCTGCCAGGCAAGTTCATCGGATTAAGAGAGCAGCTGCTAAAAAGGCCTTACAAACCAGCAAACAGATATTTGAAGCTGCTGGTGCCTCTGGAGTCCCTCGAACATCAAGGTGTAGGATCCTTCAAAGGCTTGCTGTGGTGCATAAACCTACTATTCGGCCACCCCTAAACAGTGCTCACAAGGAGAAACAGTTGCAGTGGGTCCGGATATACATGAAGACTAATTTTCAAACAGTCTTGTTTACTGATGAGTGCCGAGCAACCCTGGAAGGTCCAGATGGATGGAGTAGTGGATGGTTGGTGGATGCCACCATGTCCCAACAAGGCTGCGACGTCAGCAAGGAGGTGGAGGAGTCATGTTTTAGGCTGGAATCATTGGGAAACAGCTGGTACGCCCCTTTAAGGTTCCTGAAGGTGTGAAAATGACCTCTGCAACGTATATAGAGTTTCCAACTGAGAACTTTCTTCCATGGTAAAAAAACAAAAATGTGCCTTTAGGAGCAAAATCATCCTCATGCATGACAATGCACCATCTCATGCTACAAAGAATACCTCTGTGCCCATTGGCTGCTATGGGCATAAAAGGAGATAAACTCATGGTGTGGCCACCATCTTCCCCTGACCTCAATATATAGAGAACCTTAGGAGTATAATCAAGCAAAAGATCTATGAGGGTGGGAGGCAATTCACATCAAAACAGCAGCTCTGGGAAGCTATTCTGACATCATCCAAAGAAATACAAGCAGAAACTCTCCAGAAACTCACAATATCAATGGATGATAGAATTGTGAAGGTCTGTTAGGATTTTTGGAGTTAAATAGCTTTTTATTTCAGTGAATGTGACTTCCTAATGCTGCAAATTCAACAAATGAGCATTTTCAGTTCTTTCAAACATATCAAATGTTTGCAAACTCTACTATGCGTAATAATTTGGAACAGTGCATTTAGAGTTTTTTTAATTGAAAATTATACTGTTATCAGAGGGAGATTTCTTCAATAAAATTTGATGTATACTTTAAGGGTGATGACTTTTATTACACTGACTGTCATTTGCACCAACCATTTAGAAAAATCAGAGAAAAACAACATTTGCATAATAATTTGGAACACAGTGTAGAGACCAAGTATGGTCATATGAGCCTGCCACAAGACCATATAAAGTTGAGCGCTTATACTTCTAACAATATATAGAACAGTTGGTACGCTACACTCAGATCTGCGCCCCCCCCCCTCTTTCTCTTGTTGTCTCCCACCTTTCACAGATACTCCATAGTCTTGGGATAATTTCTTGAGCCATTCCTGAGATGTAGCACTCTCTTCCTTGTATCTAGCCTTTTAAGCCAATTGGGCATGGTCACCAATAACACACCCACAAGCAAGAGTTGAGGATCACGCCTACTTAGCTAAAAAGACTAGGATTATATATAGAGAAGAGGGGACCATATCTCAGGAATGAAGAAATGCAGGAACAAATGAAAAATAATGTTATATTCAGTTAGATTTACACCAGGTAAATACAATAAATAACCTATTTATGGAAAATGATAGTTGCTCTTTGATGTAAATGTTATATGCTGTAAAGGTGCCGTCACACGCAGGGATGCGATGAACGATATTGTTAGCGATCACATGCACGCGCTGTCGCTAACAATATCGTTCAGATCGCTGGTGAGCTATCACACAGACAGACTCACCAGCGATCAATGGACCAGAGACATCGTGGAAACCGTAAGCGGGAGCAGGCTGGTCTCCAAGGTAAACTGTGGATATCTAGGCAGCGCGCGCTGCCTAAGATACCCGATGTGTACCTTAGATACCAGCCGGTGAGCGGAGGAGGCTGGTAACTAAGGTATACATTGGGTATCTAGGCAGCGCGCTCTGCCTAGTTACCCGCAGTTTACCTTGGATACCAGCTCCCAGCACTTGTGAGAGGTGCTGGGAGCTGGCTTATCGGTCGTCTCCCAGTGTCACACGCTGCGATGCTGCGTGTCCACCGGGCGACCAACGATTGATTTTAGGACAGGACCTCAAATCAAACTATGAACAATTAGCCGACTGGTCGTTCATCGTTTGTAGTGTCACACGCAACGATGTCGTTTCAACATCATTCAAGCGTCACAAACACGTGACTTTTGAACGATATCGGCAGTGATATCGTTATGTGTGACGGTACCTTCAGTCCATACAGTTTACACCTAGAAAAAGGAGCACCACTCAATACGGACAATTTATATAATTAGGTGCTCACCATGTCATGGAAACTAAATGTGAATAGCAAGAAAAAGACATGACATATAGTAAGATGGGAGCACACCAGAAGTAAAGAAGGATGTATGCAAATTTATTTAACAAGAAAAAAGCGGACAAAACACATTAAAAACAAATAAAACAGACAATTCCTGGTACATGGGAGCTTGAACAATCAACAGCCTGAGTTCATGACACAAGTCAGAAGCATGTTACACATAATTCGCCACCTGGTTGGTTACTGTGTTATAGTGATACGGCGATCACCTGACCACTGGCGGTGGGTTCACAAAATATATAATGTAATATATCACAAAATATATATAAGCAGTGAAGACAGTTCATACACAGAGGTAAATCAGGACGTGCTATTGCCAGATTTATATTACAAAGGGTCGTGCAATGTATAGGAGTGAGCTCCCGACTACATATGGCAAGTTCCATAACCAATTTTGGAAGGACAATGTATCACATTATACACAATATATAGGTGCCATCAATCCAGAAATAATATTTGACCATATGAATTACAATTACAAAGTGATGATCCCAAGGAAAATTGCAATTGCACAATTATGCCTGTGTTTTCATATAACCCCTATGTACATAGTATATGATAGATAGTGAATATAAAAAATATATATCAAAATAGGTTATCATAGATAGAGAACCGGGCAACTAGGCCAAAATTATTAACCGATCCTCAATGCGTAGAACGAGGGCCCAATATAATTGTGTCACCTGATTCAGTGTAATAACACCTGCCAATCTATGAGCAATCTATGGGTAAGTCCATACAGTGACACTTTATATCACTATCCTTATGAACTGACCCGACATGGTGACCTTCTGTCCGGCTGAAGCTGAAAATAAAGTCAATAAATGAGAAGGAAATGAAATAAATGCAAAAAATGGCAAAAACTTGCTAAATCACACAGATACTGTATCCAACTGTGGAAATGGCAGATGCTGTATCCAACTGCCTTCACTACAGCGACAGTTTGTCAACAAGCATTCTAAAGGGGAAGGGCTTCCAGCAGCCAATCAGAATCGAGTATTATAATTCACATCTAAACCAACATAAGATAAATAAAGAAAAGTTTAAATCCCTATTTTTATTTCTTTTTTGCCATCATTGTATTTGAATATTTAACATAGGATGGATATTTTTTCTAATTAACTTTACGGCTCCCCAACCTTCAGGGTTAATTACTGCCTGTACTGCCCAGGTATTATACACACTGGTACATCCACTTCATTAAAAACCTAACGTTCCCAATTTGGGAACATGTCAAAAATAACTTTTTTCTCCAAGTTATCTTAAATGACAATACTGATATTTCAATAATTATAGGTATGCAGTTTGTGCAATCAGTAATAAAAACTGAATCAATATAATTTGTAATGTGTGAAGCCAATTTTGTTTAAATTTCATGTAAAATTCCAGATATGTGGTGAATATGTGTCTACCAAATTTTCTAATTTTGAAGGTTTATGTTAATGCTTTCTGGTAGCAGCCATTAAAAGAAACATTCAGCTAATTGTAGCAATATTTCTTGATAGATTTTCCATCCATGACAGCAAATGTAACTGTAAAGCGATGGATGACATCTTGACACACGGTCTATATAACCGGCAGGAAACACGCGCTGACACATTTTTGGATAGGACTGTGCAGCAACCAGACGTGTGTCCCCAATATACGAGCCAAAATGAGAATGACGGCAACATTTGTTTGCAAACAGATCTGAATCTGTCCATATCCACCATTTTTTACGTCTTACTGCACCAATAGGACGGGGCAGATAAAGGGTATACACCACTGGCGGAACTACCGTGTTGCAGCTGGTGCAGCTGCACCAGGGCCCGAGCGGCTAGGGGGCCCCTGGGGCTCCAGCGGCAGGTCCGTTCCCCTGTCAGACAGACAGACAGAAGGGTGGTGCTGTCGGGTGTCAGCGGCGCTGCACACCCGCGGCACTGTTCTAGCAGTGAGTTCCGGGGGGGGGGCACCTTTCGGGGATGGTGGCGACTAACAGTGTTGTCTTTTTTTTTTTTTTTCTGCTCTGAGCCCCGGCCGGGTGACCCCGCCCCCTGGACACCTCACCCCCCCCTGGACACCTCACTACCCCCCCTGGACACCTTAACCCCCCCCCTGGACACCTCACTCCCCCCCCTGGACACCTCACATCCCCCTGGACACCTCACCACCCCCCCTGGACACCTCACCACCCACCCCGGTCATCGCGCCCTCCCGCCTCACCTCACAGCACCACCGGCGGGGACAGATGCCGGGTGGAACAGGACCTGTGATGACGTCACGCACATGTGACTCAGGTAGGCGGAGCTACATTTTGCCCGGCAAGAAAAATTGCCAGATTAGGAGGAACTGGGTCTTTACAAGGTACAGAAGACGAGGGGGTGCGCAGAGGACGAGGGGGTGCGCAGAGGACGTGGGGGTGTGCAGGACGTGGGGGTTGCAGAGGACGAGGGGGTGTGCAGAGGAAGGGGGTGCAGAGGACGAGGGGGTGTGCAGAGGACGGGGGGTGTGCAGAGGACGAGGGGTGTGCAGAGGAAGAGGGGTGTGCAGAGGACGTGGGGGTGTGCAGAGGATGAGGGGGGTGCAGAGGACGAGGGGGGTGTGCAGAGGACGAGGGGGTGTGCAGAGGACGTGGGGGGTGTGCAGAGGATGAGGAGGTGTGCAGAGGACGGGGGGTGTGCAGAGGATGTGGGGTGTGTGCAGAGGACGTGGGGGGTGTGCAGAGGACGAGGGGGGTGTGCAGAGGACGTGGGGTGTGTGCAGAGGACGAGGGGGGTGCAGAGGATGTGGGGGGTGTGCAGAGGACGTGGGGGTGTGCAGAGGATGAGGGGGTGTGCAGAGGACGGGGGGGGTGTGCAGAGGACGAGGGGGTGTGCAGAGGACGTGGGGGGTGTGCAGAGGACGAGGGGGGTGTGCAGAGGACGTGGGGGGTGTGCAGAGGACGAGGGGGTGTGCAGAGGACGTGGGGGTGTGCAGAGGACGAGGGGGGTGTGCAGAGGACGTGGGGGGTGTGCAGAGGACGAGGGGGTGTTGCAGAGGACGAGGGGGTGTGCAGAGGACGTGGGGGGTGCAGAGGACGTGGGGGTGTGCAGAGGACGGGGGGGGTGTGCAGAGGACGTGGGGGGTGTGCAGAAGACGAGGGGGTGTGTGCAGAGGACGTGGGGGGTGTGCAGAGGACTGGGGGGTGTGCAGAGGACGAGGGGGGTGTGCAGAGGACGAGGGGGTGTGCAGAGGACGTGGGGGTGTGCAGAGGACGAGGGAGGTGTGCAGAGGACGTGGGGGGTGTGCAGAGGACGTGGGGTGTGCAGAGGACGAGGGGGGTGTGCAGAGGACGAGGGGGTGTGCAGAGGTTGTGGAGGGAGGGTGTGCAGAGGACGAGGGGTGTGTGCAGAGGACGAGGGGTGTGTGCAGAGGACGTGGAGGGAGGTGTGCAGAGGACGTGGAGGGAGGGTGTGCAGAGGACGTGGAGGGAGGGTGTGCAGAGGACATGGAGGGAGGGTGTGCAGAGGATATGGTGGAGTGTGGGCAGAGGATATGGTGGTGCACAGCACGGAGCTGAGGGCATGGTGGTACACTGTGCACAGCACGGAGCTGAGGACATGGTGGTACACTGTGCACAGCACTGAGCTGAGGACATGGTGGATGGTGGTACACTGTGCACAACACAGAGCTGGGGGCATGGTGGTACACTGTGCACAGCACGGAGCTGAGGACATGGTGGTACACTGTGCACAGCACAGAGCTGGGGCATGGTGGTACACTGTGCACAGCACGGAGCTGAGGACATGGTGGTACACTGTGCACAGCACGGAGCTGAGGGCATGGTGGTACACTGTGCATAGAACGGAGCTGGGGGCATGGTGGTACACTGTGCACAGCACGGAGCTGAGGACATGGTGGTACACTGTCTGTGCACAGCATGGAGCTGAGGACATGGTGGTACACTGTGCACAGCACGGAGCTGAGGACATGGTGGTACACTGGCACAGCTCAGAGCTAGGGAGATGGTGGTACACTGTGCACAGCACGGAGCTGAGGACATGGTGGTACACTCTGCACAGCACAGAGCTAGGGAGATGGTGGTACACTGTCTCCCGCCGCCTTAAAATCGGTCTGTTTCCAGGAGAGTCGGACGAGTGACATCTGTTTTTTAGTCCGTTTGGCATCCAACTGCAGTGCGAGTGTCCGACATTTCTCTCAGATCACATCCGTGTGATGTCTGTGTGCAATCTGTTCTTTCTTCAGCAGCTATTACTGTAGAATCATTTACAGGAACATTTTACAGTGTTCTTAGCTGCAGAATGAGAATGTATCCGTGAAAAAAACGTGTCAGGCTGCGTTCACACATTGTTTATTTTGTTGCGCTTTTTTGCGCGCGCTTTTTTGCTGTGTTTTTCAGCCGCGCAAAAAAAGCGCAACAAAATACGCAGGGGCTTTCACACACTGCGCTTTCTTTACCCCAAAATGTGATGTATCACATGACCGCGAGCGCCCAATCAGCGCCGGGAACGCCCCTCTGAAGTCACCGCAGGTCTTGGCAGCACTACACACTGCTTGGCACCGGACACCGGGAAAAAGCGTTGGACAAGTAAAGTATTCATTCTTTTTTATTTTTCATACACTTGCCTTTTTTAATTTAGATATCGCTGTGTATATTAATACACTGTGAAATCTAATGGGCGGTCACAGCTGTCACAGAGGGGAGGAGGAAGCTGGATTCTTCCCCTTTGTGACATCACAGGGAGAAAATGCAGGAGCAGCTGCGTAAAGAATTGACATCTCAATTCTTTACGCAGCTGCGTTTTCTCCCATAAACGCCCTGCGTATTTTTGCGCAATGTCTGCACTGCAAAGTGAATTTCACATTCACTTTGCTGGCAGACAAAAGGCACATTGCGTATTTTGAAAAAGCGCGCGTAAAAAAGCACGGCAAAATACGCAATGTGTGAACTCAGATTCGGATGGTCCGTGATTTTGTCGGACCCGTAGACTTGCATTGGTGAGTCTCGCGCGGGAATCACATACTGTCGCAGCATGTTGCAACTTTTTTCTCATCCTGAATCTGGATGAGAAAAAAGCGTCCGACACTATTCAATGCGCTCTCAGAGATTGATTGCAATGCGAGAAAATCACACATTGCACTCATCAGAGTTTCATGCCAGTGTGTCTGTACCCTAATACTAAAATCCATATAGTAATCATACTGGTATGGGGAGGATTTATAGCTCAGTTAGTACACTCCATACTTCTTGTTATTAACCAGTTAATGCTCTCTTGTCCACCGCCCTGTAGGACAAAAGAGGACGACAGCGAGACAGGCAGCAACATGGCATCAGAGAGTCCCTGACCTCGAAATAGAAGATCCTCAGATCCCGGTATTGTGACATAATATTAAGAATAAAGTTTTTTTGCATTTATATTACACTATGAACTCCATAGCACGGCGGTGAAAATTGCTCCGGCCCCGAGCCCTCCTTGAATCCTGCTTGTTGCCATACACTGGGGTTGTGCAGAGGTGCCAATTGCACCCCTTCTCTTTGTGTTTTAGTATAGTAGTTATATTCTTGTATATAGGGGCAGACAGTGTATACTATTTATACTTCCAGATTATCAATAACCAAAGGGGCGGCAAATTTTTCGACCGGCTGTGCTGCACACCCGCGGCACTATTCTGGCACTGAGTTCTGGGGATGGGGGGGGCCCCGAAAAATTTCTTGCACCAGGGCCCACTACAGTCTGGGTCCGCCCCTGGTATACACAGTGGCGTAACTTGAAGCTCATGGGTCTAGATGCAAAAGCTCTAACGGGCCCCCAATTGCAATTCTTTAATATCATTAGTCTTCGTCTATAGGCCAAAGGGACTTTTGGGGCCCTCTAGGCTCTAGGGCCCGGGTACGATTGTACCCTTGTACACATATTGTAGTTACGCCCCCGGGTACATGGATTCTGTGAGGTGCCCATCCATCACCCTGACCAGGGTATTTACATCCAGAGTTAAGGCAGAGGACTAAAACCCAACTACTGTATGATGATAGAGGGCCATACATATTACATAACTGGTTCAGATAACAGCTATCTATTCCGATTTCACAATACACATGCTGCTCGTGGCCATTTTAATACTCCAGAATATCAAATTATTTCAATCATTTTTTTGCAGGGAGGAATCATTCAATTTGGGGCAATAAGGAATCTTCACACTTATTTTTTGTTTGTTTCAAAAGTGTCATAGAAGATCCCTGACTCCTCCTTATGTCAGACATTTAGGACCAGATAACTTCTGGTAGCTACCATGACTTGCACAATGTTTGGCCCCCCTGGTCAAAATTACTGTTATTGTGAACAATTAAGCAAATTCAATATTCATTGATCTAGGCACTAACCATGCTGGGTGCCCAAACTTTTGTATTGGCATATTTTCATGTTTGTAATTTTTAAGGTGAAGATTTTTTCATTTTTTTGCCTAAAATACAAAGGAAATCTGTCATCTTTAACTTTCTGCCTTGTAGAGATCATTTCATCTTCAATCTGCTTAGATGTTTACAATTAAAGTAATGTTGATCAAATTTAATAATATAGCTTCAAAAAGATCCATCACTGGCCGCGCACATCTATATTTTCATATCTTATAAACATTTTCTTCTGAATCCGGCAATGTTGTTTTTACTTCCCCGCACCACTTTGTTCCTGAGATATACAGGTACATCGCAATGAACTAGAATATCATCAAAAAGTTAATTATTTCAGTCATTCAATACAAAAATTGAAACTCATATATTATATAGAGTCATTACACACAGAGGGATCTATTTCATGTGTTTATTTCTGTTAATGTTGATGATTATGGCTTACAGCCAATGAAAACCCAAAAGGTCATTATCTCAGAAAATTAAAGTAAGGACGATGAAGGGTTAAAAACTGAGCTGCCGTATTCCATGAAAAAGGAAAGGGTGAATATAATATTGGTTTATTAGTCAACGTGTTTCAAGGCTCCCTGAATCGCCCTGAAACATGGCAATATGATATTGATTTTTGGTGACAATGTAATTCATTGAGACCACTGAGCCTCCATCCTGCGCTGACCACTGAGCCTCCATCCTATGCTCACCACTCGCCCTCCATCCTGCGCTGACCACTCGCCCTCCATCCTGCGCTCGCCACTTACCACCTAGCCTCCATCCTGCGCTGACCACCGCACCTCCATTCTGCGCTCACCACTGGCCCTCCATCCTGCGCTGACCACTGAGCCTCCATCCTGCGCTCACCACTGAGCCTCAATCCTGCACTCACCACTGAGCCCTCCATCCTGCGCTGACCACTCAGCCTCCTTCCTCTGCTGACCACTCCATCCTGCACTGACCACCGAGCCTCCATCCTGCACTGACCACCGAGCCTCCATCCTGCGCTGACCACCGTGCCTCCATCCTGCGCTGACCACCGACCCTCCATCTTGCGCTGACCACCGAGCCTACATCCTGCAATGACCACCCAGCCTCCATCCTGCGCTAACCACTGAGCCTCCATCCTGCGCTCGCCACTTACCACGTAGCCTCCATCCTGTGCTGACCACCGCGCCTCCATCCTGCGCTCACCACTGGCCCTCCATCCTGCGCTGGCCACTGGCCCTCAATCCTGCGCTGACCACTGGCCCTCCATCCTGCGCTGACCACATGCCTCCATCCTGCGCTGACCACCGAGCCTCCATCCTGCGCTGACCACGAGCCTCCATCCTGCGCTGACTACAGAGCCTCCATCCTGCGCTGACCACTCAGCCTCCATCCTGTGCTGACCACTGAGCCTCCTATCCTGTGCTGACCACTGAGCCTCCATCCTATGCTCACCACTCGCCCTCCATCCTGCGCTGACCACTCGCCCTCCATCCTGCGCTCGCCACTTACCACCTAGCCTCCATCCTGCGCTGACCACCGCACCTCCATTCTGCGCTCACCACTGGCCCTCCATCCTGCGCTGACCACTGAGCCTCCATCCTGCGCTCACCACTGAGCCTCAATCCTGCACTCACCACTGAGCCCTCCATCCTGCGCTGACCACTCAGCCTCCTTCCTCTGCTGACCACTCCATCCTGCACTGACCACCGAGCCTCCATCCTGCACTGACCACCGAGCCTCCATCCTGCGCTGACCACCGTGCCTCCATCCTGCGCTGACCACCGACCCTCCATCTTGCGCTGACCACCGAGCCTACATCCTGCAATGACCACCCAGCCTCCATCCTGCGCTAACCACTGAGCCTCCATCCTGCGCTCGCCACTTACCACGTAGCCTCCATCCTGTGCTGACCACCGCGCCTCCATCCTGCGCTCACCACTGGCCCTCCATCCTGCGCTGGCCACTGGCCCTCAATCCTGCGCTGACCACTGGCCCTCCATCCTGCGCTGACCACACTGCCTCCATCCTGCGCTGACCACCGAGCCTCCATCCTGCGCTGACCACGGAGCCTCCATCCTGCGCTGACTACAGAGCCTCCATCCTGCGCTGACCACTCAGCCTCCATCCTGTGCTGACCACTGAGCCTCCTATCCTGTGCTGACCACTGAGCCTCCATCCTGTGCTAACCACTGAGCCTCCATCCTGCGCTCACCACTCCATCCTGCGCTGCCCACTGAGCCTCCATCCTGCGCTGCCCACTGAGCCTCCATCCTGCACTCACCACTGAGCCTCCATCCTGCACTCACCACTGAGCCTTCATCCTGCGCTGACCACTGAGCCTCCATCCTGCGCTGACCACTCGGCCTCCAACCTGCGCTGACCACTCGGCCTCCATCCTGCGCTGACCACGGAGCCTCCATCCTGCGCTGACCAGAGCCTCCATTCTGCGCTGACCACTGAGCCTCCATCCTGGGCTGACCACTGACCCTCCATCCTGTGCTAACCACTGGGCCTCCATCCTGCGCTGACCACTCTGCCTCCATCCTGCGCTGCCCACTGAGCCTCCATCCTGTACTGACCCTCCATCCTGTGCTGACCACTCACCCTCCATCCTCTGCTCACCACTGAGCCTCCATCCTGCGCTGACCACTGAGCCTCCATCCTGTGCTGACCACTGAGCCTCCATCCTGTGCTGACCACTGACCCTCCATCCTGTGCTAACCACTGGGCCTCCATCCTGCGCTGACCACTCTGCCTCCATCCTGCGCTGCCCACTGAGCCTCCATCCTGTACTGACCCTCCATCCTGCGCTGACCACTCACCCTCTATCCTCTGCTCACCACTGAGCCTCCATCCTGCGCTGACCACTGAGCCTCCATCCTGCACTGACCACTGAGCCTCCATGCTGCGCTGACCACTCAGGCTGACCACTATGCCTCCATCCTGCGCTGACCACCGAGCCTCCATCCTGCGCTGACCACTCAGCCTCCATCCTGCGCTGACCACTCAGCCTCCATCCTGCGCTGACCACTCAGCCTCCATCCTGCGCTGACCACTCGGCTGACCACTATGCCTCCATCCTGCGATGACCACCAAGCCTCCATCCTGCGCTGACTACTGACCACGGAGCCTCCATCCTGCGCTGACCACTCAGCCTCCATCCTGTGCTGACCACTGAGCCTCCGTCCTGAGCTGACCACTGAGCCTCCGTCCTGCGCTGACCACTGAGCCTCCGTCCTGCGCTAACCACTGAGCCTCCGTCCTGCGCTAACCACTGAGCCTCCGTCCTGCGCTCACCACTCAATCCTGCGCTGCCCACTGAGCCTCCATCCTGCGCTGACCACTGACCCTCCATCCTGCGCTGCCCACTGAGCCTCCATCCTGCGCTGACCACTGACCCTCCATCCTGCGCTGACCACTGACCCTCCATCCTGCGCTGACCACTGACCCTCCATCCTGCGCTGCCCACTGAGCCTCCATCCTGCGCTGACCACTGACCCTCCATCCTGCGCTGACCACTCACCTTCCATCCTCTGCTGACCACTGAGCCTCCATCCTGCGCTGACCACTCGGCTGACCACCAAGCCTCCATCCTGCGCTGACTGACCACCGAGCCTCCGTCCTGCGCTCACCACTCACCCTCCATCCTCTGCTCACCACTGAGCCTCCATCCTGCGCTCACCACTCGGCTGACCACCAAGCCCCCGTCCTGCGCTGACTACTGACCACCGAGCCTCCGTCCTGCGCTCACCACTCTGCCTCCGTCCCTGCGCTCACCACTCTGCCTCCGTCCTGCGCTCACCACTCTGCCTCCGTCCTGCGCTCACCACTCTGCCTCCGTCCTGCGCTCACCACTCTGCCTCCGTCCTGCGCTCACCACTCTGCCTCCGTCCTGCGCTCACCACTGAGCCTCCATATACAGTGCTAACCACTGAGCCACCGTATACAGTGCTAACCACTCAGCCACCATATACAGTGCTAACCACTGAGCCACCATATACAGTGCCAACCACAGAGCCACTATAGAGTGCTAACCACCGAGGCTCTGTATACAGTGCTAACTACTGAGCCAGCGTATACTGTGCTAACCACTGAGCCCCCGTATACTCTGCTCACCAATGAGCCGCCGTATACTCTGCTAACCAATGAGCCGCCGTAAAGTCTGCTAAGCACTCAACCAGCCATATACTCTGCTAACCAATGAGCCCCGTATACTCTGCTAAGCACTCTGCTGCACGCAGGATGACATCCGGGAACAGCGCTTGAGTGCGGCCAGGAGGGGCCCCCCTCTTGCCCGCACCCGGGCGCTGTTCCCTAGCCTTCTCCTGCCCGCACCCGACCGCTCTTTCCCGGCCCCCTCCTGCCAGCACCTGGCCGCTCTTCCCCGGCCCCCTCCTGCCCGCACCTGCCCGCTGTCCCACGGCCCCCTCCTGGATTTCTGCATCGCTGCACACTCACACCGCTGTAGGTATCTATATATATAATCACCAATGTTGTGCTGCTCTTCCGGCATGCACCGCGCGCACCGTCCCAAGCGATCGCGCGCAGCGCCTTCGCGAGCCGCTATTCACAGACTCAGACCCGCGAGCGCTGGCGCCACCCCCAGCCGCAGTCACGTCCCCAACGGTTACGTCACCATTCACAGCCCCAAGAGCGATGGCGCGCTCCCGCCCCACCGTAAGCCGCAGTCACGCCAGCCACAGCTACGACGCCATTCACAGCCGCACGAGCGCAGTAACCATCCGTCACCGCGCATGCGCCTTCACGAAATTTACCTCACAGCAAGGACACGCTCCTATTTCCTCCACTCTGGAAGTACGCAGCTCTCATACAAGAAGTCGGTGGTGACAGTTATTACGTCACATCACCTCTCCACCCACCAGGACGCCCATTAAGGTCACCATCACGCCCATAAAGCTGTTACCCACAGAACTACCTGTATATACTCTGCTGCCCACGCAGCTGACTGTATACTCTGCTACCCACAGAGCTACCTGTATATACTCTGCTACTCACAGAGCTGCCTGTATATACTCTGCTACCCATGCAGCTGACTCTTTACTCTGCTGCTCACAGAGCTGCCTGTATATACTCTGCTACCCACGCAGCTGCCTGTATACTCTGCTACCCACGCAGCTGACTGTATACTCTGCTACCCACAGAGCTACCTATATATACTCTGCTACCAATGCAGCTGCCTGTATACTCTGCCACCCACAGAGACACCTGTATATATTCTGCAACCCACGCAGCCGGTTGTATACTGTGCTACCCACAGAGCTGCCTGTATATACTCTGCTACCCACGGAGCCGCCTGTATACTCTGCTACCCACGGAGCCGCCAGGATACACTCTGGTACCCACGCAGCCCGCTGTATACTCAGCTACACACAGAGCTTGCCTCTATATACTCTCCTACACAGGCAGCCACCTGTATACTCTGCTACCCACAGAGCTGCCTGTATATACTCCGCTACCCACGCAACCGTCTGTATACTCTGCTACAGACGCAACTGCCTGTATACTCTGCGACCCACACACACACACCTGTCTATTCTTTGTTACCCACGCAGCCGGCTGTGTACTCTGCTACCCACAGAGCTACCTGTATATACTCAATAAACTTATGTAGATTATTTTTCTGTCACTATTACCTTATAGTATGATGCTTTGCCCGTATTTTACAAATGTAAATAAAAACTATGCTTTTTTCACAAGCGCAAAGCGTGTCATACATGTTTACTGTTCCTGTTAGCACATCTAAGGATGCACACAATTCATTTCACCACGCTCCCGATGCAATTGCATCTGGCCTTTTTACTAGTTTTGATAATAATTTCCTGCTTGGGGCACTATTCTCACTATAACAATGATGGACACAGTACTATTATCATATACACATGCAAAACACCACACACACATATATTCACACACATGCATATATATATGCACCACACATATACTGTATACATATATGCACACACATACAGATATATACATAAACACCACACCATACACACAAGCACCACACATACATATACACACAATCTATATATATACACACACACTCATATATACATATATACACAAAAGCACCACACCCATAGACATATGTACACATGCACCACACACAATTATTCAGACATATATACACACACATATACACACAGCACACACTAATATACATATATACATGCAAGCACCACACTCAGATATACACACATGCACCTAACACACATACACACACAAGCACCACATCCCATATAGATATATATATATATATATATACACATGCACCACACACATTTATACTCACATGCACAACACACGCACCACACATATATATATATTTACTCACACACACATACATTAACAACACGCATTTATACATTATATATATGACACATGCACCATATCACACACATATACACACCACTATACGCACACGAACCACAGCACACATACACTCACACACATTTAGACCCACACCACACACATATATACACACATATACATCCACACACTAATATATACCACAAACACACATCAGACACATCTATACACAAACTACACACATACATCTATACACACACATATACACACAGCACACACCTATATACACAAATGTACCATAAGATGCACACATGTACATACCTATATTTATATACATATCTATACATACATATATACCATAAGACCACACACAAATATACATACACAGCACACACCAATATACATACACATACCACAAGACGCACACACACCCAACACACATAGATACATGCACACCACACCTATACACACACATACATATAAACACACCACACATATACACATACATGTACACACAGCACACACTCTGACCTATGTTATGTCTGTCATGTGGGTAGATCACACTCCATCATGCCTCCTGCTCTCTGTCATGTGTCTGCCACCCCTCCCCCTCCTGAGCCGACATTCGTGTGTAGCAGAGAGGAGAGGATACAGTGTAAGGAGCATGAGTTTCCCTGTTGTGAGGTCAGATCCTCTCCCCACAGTGAGGGAAATCACAGCCTAGATCAGTGATGGGCAACCTTTTGAGCTTGGTGTGTCAAAATTCGCCAAAAAACCGAGCATAAATCGCGAGGTGTGTCACCTTGAGAAAAAAACCCCTAATTTTACGATATTTATAGTTTAAATAACAAATATGTATAATTATTTAACTTACCTGCTTAGTGACTTCTTTGTTAATCTGTCAGTTGGTTTCTTTTGTTGGTCTTGCTGTTATTTAACTTGTGTGGGGTGCCATGAACTAAGATAAGTGAGAGGGAGGGGGAATTCTTCAAGTGATGGCGAACCTGTGGCAGTCCAGCAACAGCAACAGCTGGACTGCCACACTGCCACAGGTTCGCCATCACTGATTTAGTGACTTTTTTGTTGCTGAATTTCATTGGCTAAATCTTCAATTGAAGGTTGGTATTTTGCACACTGCAAGGCCAAGCAAGCGCTACTAAGGTTATCTGTCAAAATGTCTATTTATATTCCACGTTCTGCTTACTACCGTTTCACTACATAGCACGCAAAATGATCTGCCATTTTTTTCTATAATGCCATACATCTCAGTCCATGTCTCCTGAAAGGGTCGGCTACTGCTACTACCACTTCCTTTACTTAACCTTGGTTTTTTTGGCTTCTCCATAAGAGGGGCAGTGACAGAAGATTTATAGACAGCCCTGCAGGCAATTAGGGGTTAACTGTCTTTTAGGAAAGGGCAGAGTTAATAAGCAGAAATAGGGATTAATAGGGTGAAATGCAGTCTGTACTATGCTGCAAGATGGCGTTCCTTATGTAAATTAATGGCGGGAAACGGCTCCCATAGCACAGGCCTCTTCCAGCCTCCCCCTCACTTATCTCAGTAATGGCCAATCACACATTCATGACACCCAGATTCTGCCCAGAACCTTTCACTGGAGGATGGTTGCTGTAGTAATCACTGGACCTCCAGACAGCGATCACAGGGCCTCAGATATGCGTCCCCCACAGCGCTCCGCTGCTCCCTGCTGCGCCAGCCAGAAGTTCCGCTTACCGGAAGTCCCAGGACTAGACGCTCTGTGCCGGAGCTCTGCTGTTCTGGCTACAGACCTCCAGCACATTTTTTTTTCCTCAGCTGTAGTTAGTGATGGGCGAGTCCTAACTCGGAATCGCTTGACTCTAGTCTAGTGAGTCCGAGCCCGGGACTCGCTACTCGTTGCTAGTCTAGCGAGTCCAATGTTAATGAATGGGGAAGCGAGTAATAGCGAGTAGTGTGAGATTTACAAATCGCACATGTCTCGGAAAGCGCTCGCATTGCCGTTTTGGAAACCCGACTCGCAACAGTTTTTTGCTGCTGTGTCTGTGTCTGTGGTTTTTATCCAAATAGCGAGTCTAGTTTCTCCGGCGGCCGCGTGTCACTGAAAATGGCTACGCGTGTCAGTGCTGACACGCGTGTCATAGGTTCGCCATCACTGGCCTAGAGACATGGCTGAGAGGTGGCAGATCAGGGAGCACAGGAACCACCTGGCTCTCTGGCGCCCCCTCTGCAGTGTGACGGCCGGTGCCCTGTGCCATCGCACAACTCCCTGGACACCAACTGGGGGAGAGGCAGGACATGTGGAGCTGGATCAGGGCACTTCCTTTTCCTCTCACAGCTACAGGACTCGGCAGTGACAGGACAAGGAAAGGCATCGGATGCTGCACTGATCCCGCATAGAAGATGCCGGGCTGCGGGTGTAATCTTCAGGTGACATTGGAGCTATTCCTGCCCTGGTGGCCTGTGCTGGGAGCGTCCCTGTGTATTGTATACAGGCAGCACAGGCCACATATTATACTACTTCAGCTGGATTGAGATCCGGCTGCTGACGTGCGGAGGGATTCAGAGCAGGGGCGGCCACTTCAAAGAGGGAGAACTGCGCATGAGCGACCTATAGAAGGTGATTTACAGGTCGGACGGGGTGCCCATTACTACAAACACTAGGGGGCGCCATATCTAACAAATATCTTTCAAGTGGAGCATAATTTTTAATATAATTACACTACAATAATGTTTATTTAAAAGATGTCTGCAACATTAGCAGTTTATTACTTCGTGACACAACCCCTTTAAGTCAAAAGAGGAAAGTGAATGCTACAATTTGGCTTTTGTTTTGAGTGGTAGAGCACAGATATTATTTAAAAGTAAATTATCAATAAATGCTTAAAGGGAACCCTGTCACCTCATGTAAGCCCCCTAACCTGTCAATACATGTCCCTGCAGCACCCAAATACTTTCTTAACCCCATAACGACGGCCTAACGTCCAGAGACGTCTGAAAAAGAGGGTACTTATGCCTGGCTGACGTCTGCAGACGTCAGCCAGGGAAAGTGCTCTAGCGCCCCCCAGTGGTCAAAAATCTCCGGGGTTTCAGCTACCAGGGGTAGCCGAGACCCCCAAGATTATGAATTGGGCCGGTTTTTACCGTTACCCGCCATGTGATCACGGTTATACACCGGTTAACGGTGTATAACCGTGATCACATAAATATACAGCGAACCGCCGGTAAAAACAATGATTTCTCTGTCATGCCACAGGGTCAAACCCGTGGCATGAAGAGAAAACATCTTCCCCCCCCCCAGTACCGGTACACAGCCCCCGGTACCGGTACTCAGCCACCACCCCCTCCCCTCCTCCTAAAATGGCGCCGCAGCGCGTCAGAAACATCTCTCTCACTGCCCGACATCATCTCCCTCCCATCTGACAGCTCAGATGGGAGGGAAATGATCCGTGCTCCCCCGCTCTGCCCCCCTTCCCGGTCACTCGGCCCCCACCCCCGGTCATCCCCCCCCCATCCTCTACATGTCCCCTGCAGCAGCTGCGGCTCCTTCCAGCCCCTGCCGCCATCATCTGATCTCCCTCCCATCTGACAGCTCAGATGGAGGGAGATTATAAGTATACCCCGCTTTGCCCCCCTGCCCCGTCAGTAAGCACCACCCCCCCCCGGAGGTCTCCTGATACTCACCATCATCCCGGTGCGGCTCCCGCTGCTTCTTCCGGCCTCTTCATCTTTCTGTCTGCCGGCATGCGCAGACAGAACAGAGACTGCTCTGCCTGCGCATAGTGACAGGGCATGATCTCAGTGAGGTCATGTCAGGTCACCATCCTTGGTTCCCACAGGGGTCAATTGTGATCCCATCATGAGATCACAATTGACCCTTTGTGAACCAAGGATCCTGACCTGCCATGACCTCACTGCAATCATGAGCTGTCAGTCTATGCAGAGACTGCTCTGTCTGCAATTAGACTGACAGCTCATGATCGCAGTGAGGTCATGGCAGGTCACCATCCTTGGTTCACAAAGGGTCAATTGTAATACCATCATGAGATCACAATTAACCCTTTGTGAACCAAGGATCCTGACCTGCCATGACCTCACTGCGATCATGAGCTGTCAGTCTATGCAGAGACTACTCTGTCTGCGATTAGACTGACAGGTCATGATCGCAGTGAGGTCATGGCAGGTCAGGATCCTTGGTTCACAAAGGGTTAATTGTGATCTCATGATGGGATCACAATTAACCCTTTGTGAACCAAGGATCCTAGCCTGCCATGACCTCACTGAGGTCATGACCTGTCATTCTCCTGGAAGAATGCCAGCTTTTATAGCATATGAGGGACACCCCCATATGCTGTAAAAGTCTGGAAATGATCGAGGGACCTCCCACTGGACTACGTCGGACCTTCCTACTGGACTACGTCGGACCTTCCTACTGGACTACGTCGGATGCCAAAGAATAATAAAGATGGGGTCTAAGTAGTGTCTGTGTTTTTATTCTATTAAAAATATTTTTTTCTGTCTTGTGTCTTCTTTACAATTTACTAGGGATTCTTAATGGCCCGGTCTAATATTGGCCAGACATTAAGAATCTCGGGCTTAGTGCCAGCTGCAAAAAAGCTGGCATTAACCCCTTATTACCCTGTCTGCCACCGCTACACGGCAGCTGGAAGAGCTGGATACAGAGCCAGAAAATGGCGCTTCTATGAATGCGCCATTTTCTGGGGCGGCTATGGGCTGCAATTCGCAGCGGGGGGGGCCCAGAAAGCTTGGGCCTCCCTACACTGAGGATTCCAGCCCCCAGCTGCCTAGTTGTACCTGGCTGGCCCAAAAACATGGCGAAGCTCATGCCGTTTTTTTTTTTTAATTATTTCATGAAATAATTAAAAAAAAAAGTGCTTCCTATATTTTTGGTTTCCAGCCAGGTAAAACTAGGCAGAAGGGGTTGGTGGCAGTCCGTAGCTGGCTGCTGTACCTGGCTGGACCAAAAGTGTAGCGAAGCCCCACGTCATTTTTAAAAAAAAATTTAATAAAGAAATACTAGAACAAAAAAATGCAGGAGAGGCGACGACCAGGACACGGTGTCTCCGGATCTTGTGCACATGCTCTAAGGCTGCTTTCACATCAGCGGCTTTTGCCGATTGCGGCAAATGCGGTGAAAAAAACGCATCTGCCGCGATTACCGCATAACCGCTGCACTTGCGGCACAGTTGTGGCAAACCCCATGCAATGTCTATGGGGCTTGCGGTAAGTGTGCGGCAAGTGCGGTTTTGGCACTTGCGGCAGGTACAGCCGCGAAAAAAAACACGGTCTGCCGCTTTTTTTTTGCGGCCGCATCTGCTGCAAGTGCTGATACCGCACTTGCCGCACCTGCCGCAAGCCCGCATAGACATTCTATGGGGCTTGCAGCAACTGTGCCGCAAGTGCAGCAGTTATGCGGTAATCGCGGCAGATGCATTTTTTTCACCACATCTGCCATGAACGGCAAAAACCGCTGATATGAAAGTACCCTAAAAGTGAGAAATTGTGTGAAAAAAAGAAAATGTTCAATATGACGTTATCAAATTCTGTGAAGTAGCTGTAGGTTCTAAATGCTCACTATACCACTAGATATAATCCGTGAGGCGTCTAGTTTCCAAAATGGGGTCCCTTGTGGGGGAGCTCCAATGTTTAGGCACACAGGGGCTCTCCATATGTGACATGGTGTCCACTAACTATTGGAGCTAATTTTCCATTCAAATTGCTAGTGGACACCATGTCACATATGGAGAGCCCCCTGTGTGCCTAAACATTGGAGCTCCCCCACAAGTGACCCCATTTTGGAAACTAGACCCCCCAAGGAACATATCTAGATGCATAATGAGTACTTTCAACCCCAAGATGCTTCATAAATTGATCCATAAAAATGAAAAAAGAAACTTTTTGTGGAAAAGAAAGTACTTTTTCATTTTTACAGATCAGTTTGTGAAGCACCTGGGGGTTCAAAGTGCTCACTATGCATCTAGATAAGTTCCTTGGGGCGTATAGTTTACAAAATGGGGTCACTTGTGGGGGAGCCCCAATGTTTAGACACACAGGGGCTCTCCATACGTGACATGGTGTCCGCTAACAATTGGAATTGTAAGTTGATACTATGTCGTGTATGGCGATCCCCTGTGTGCCTAAACATTGAAGCTCCCCCACAAGAGACCCCATTTTGGAAACTAGACACCCCAAGGAATTTATTTAGATGCATAGGGAGCACTTTGGACCCCCAGGTGCTTCACAAATTGATCCATAAAAATGAAAAAGTACTTTTTTCTCACAAAAGTCTTCTTTTTTTTCCTTTTACGGACTAATTTGTGAAGCACCTGGGGTATCAAAGTGCTCACTATGCATCTAGATATGTTCCTTGGGGGGGTCTAGTTTCCAAAATGGGGTCACTTGTGGGGGAGCACCAATGTTTAGGCACACAGGGGCTCCCCATATGCGACATGGTGTCCGCTAACAATTTGAATGGAAAATTAGCTCCAATAGTTAGCGGACACCATGTCGCGTATGGAGAGCCCCTGTGTGCCTAAACATTGGAGCTCCCCCACAAGTGACCCCATTTAAGAAACTAGACATCCCATGGAATGTATTTAGATGCATAGTGAGCTCTTTGAACCCCCAGGTGCTTCACAAATTGATCCGTAAAAATGAAAAAGTACTTTCTTTTCCACAAAAATTTTCTTTTTTCATTTTTATGGTTTCATTTGTGAAGCACCTGGGGGTTCAAAGTGCTCATCACCCATCAAGATAAGTTCCTTGGGTGGTCTAGTTTCCAAAATGGGGTCACTTGTGAGGGAGTTACAATGTTTAGGCACACAGGGGCTCTCCATACGCAACATGGTCTCTGCTAACAATTGGAGCTAATTTTCCATTCAAATTGTTAGCGGACACCATGTCGCGTATGGAGAGCCCCTAAACATTGGAGCTCCCCCACAAGTGACCCCATTTTGGAAACTAGACACCCCAAGGAATTTATTTAGATGCATAGTGAGCACTTTAAACCCTCTGGTGCTTCACAAATTGATCCGTACAAATTAAAAAGTACTTTTTTTTTCACAAAAACTTTCTTTTGTCCTCAATTTTTTAATTTTCACATGAGCAACAGGATAAAATGCATCCTAAAATTTGTTGGCCAATTTCTCCTGAGTACACCGATACCTCATATGTGGTCATAAACCACTGTTTGGGAGCACGGCAGGACTCGAAAGGGAAGGAGCGCCATTTGACTTTTTGAATGGAAAATTAGCTCCAAAAATCAAATTGCGCTCCCTTCCTTCTGAGCCCTGCTGTGCGCCCAAACAGTGGTTTATGACCACATATGAGGTATCGGTGTACTCAGGAGAAATTGCCCAACAAATTTTAGGATGCATTTTATCCTGTTGCCCATGTGAAAATTAAAAAATTGAGGCTAAAAGAACATTTTTGTTGGAAAAATTAAAATGTCCATTTTTTGTTTCCACTTTGCTTTAGTTCCTGTAAAGCACCTGAAGGATTAATAATCTTCTTGAATGTAGTTTTGAGTAGCTTGAGGGGTGCAGTTTTTGGAATGGTGTCACTTTTGGGTGTTTTCTGTCATGTACACCCCTCAAAGGGACTTCAAATGTGATGTGGTCACTAAAAAAATGGTTTTGTAAATTTTGCTAGAAAAATGAGAAATTGCTGATGAACTTTGAACCCTTAACGTCCTAACCGGAAAAAATTTTTTTCCCAAAATTGCGCTGACGTAAAGTAGACATGTGGGAAATGTTATTTATTAACTATTTTGAGTCACATAACGCTCCGGTTTAAACAGAATAAAAATTCAAAATTTGAAAATTGTGAAATTTTCAAAATTTTTGCCAATTTTTTAATATTTTCACAAATAAACGCAAAAATGATCGACCTAAATTTACTACCAACATGAAGCCCAATATGTCACGAAAAAACAATCTCAGAATCGCTCGGATCCAATGAAGCGTTCTAGAGATATTACCTCATAAAGGGAGAGTGGTCAGAATTACAAAAAACGGTCTGGTCATTAAGGTGGAAATTGGCTCAGTCACTAAGGGGTTAATCATCCCTGTCTGAGCTCTTGGGGGTTTATAAAAGGGAAATAGCATGTTTTAATAACTTACATCATTTTTGACGGGTGGGTGTTTCTGACAGAGGGGTAGTGTCCCCAGGGCTGCGCTCCCCCCCTCCTCTCCGCTCCAATTACGCCCCCATGGGCGTAATCTTTGCTGCATGACTACACTTTTTATTTTCAAATGCCCCCGCTCTGGATTCTGTGATGCGGCATCACGTGATGCCAGTGCACGTCATTTCCGGTGATGCGCAGTTCGCCAGGTGTAAGGCCGCCTTCAGCATGCCTTCTGCTCATGCTCTGAAGGTGGCCTGTGACGTGTGCTGCAGGGACAGGTATGGACAGGTTAGGGGGCTTACATGAGGTGACAGGTTCCCTTTAAAGGAACTTTTCAAATGTAGATAAAATGTCTCAAAAATTACAGATAACATCCACAAATCTATTTTCTTTTGCTTTAGGACAGCACAGGAGGATCTCATCTGCCAATACCCTCCACTACACATAAAATTGACTCTTAAGGTACCGTCACACGTCCAATCTAGTGAACGACATCGCTGACGATGTCACGTGACCGCTGTCGTTTCGACATAGTTAGTGCGGTGTCACATGCGTGGATATCGTTAATGATGTTAAATTTGGCAACACGCCAGCTACTTCGCGAACAACTTAGTGAATAATTTTACAAAGCGGCAGGAATAGGACAAATTTAAATATCATCGTTCAAAAAGGTTTCACACATAACGATGTTGCAGTCTGACAGAACGTTAATTGGACGATGAACGACGGATTTGTGATTAGGATCTCAAATTGTACTTGACAAGGAGTAAGGTGCACTACTGAAAATCCGGTATCCCAATAAGGGTCGGGGGTGCTGCTTTGTCAACAAGAGACAAATAATCATAGAGAAGGAATTGACAAATCAAATAGCAGCACACCACCACAAAAAATATATAGAAATCAATAAAGCTTTTATTTAGGACGAAACAACAAACATCTAAAAACAGTTAAAAAACATAGTCGGACCACAGTCCACAAGGAAATAGGACCCCTGTAAATATCAATAATACATCACATATCCAGTCTTTTGCGAATGCATGAATAAGCTGCATAGCAGACTGGTATAGGTGTCCCTTAGACAATGGAACAAACACCAACGACACCATAAGTATATAAGTACAGTGCCTACAAGTAGTATTCAACCCCCTGCAGATTTAGGTGGTTTGATAAGATGCAAATAAGTTAGAGCCTTCAAACTGCAAACGAGAGTAGGATTTATTAACGGAAGCATAAATCTTACAAACCAAAAAGTTATGTTGCTCAGTTGAATTTTAATAAATTTTAAACATAAAAGTGTGGGTCAATTATTATTCAACCCCTAGGTTTAATATTTTTGTGGAATAACCCTTGTTTGCAATTACAGCTAATAATCGTCTTTTATAAGACCTGATCAGGCTGGCACATGTCTCTGGATTTATCTTGGCCCACTCCCCCATGCAGATCTTCTCCAAGTTATCTAGGTTCTTTGGGTGTCTCATGTGGACTTTAATCTTGAGCTCCTTCCACAAGTTTTCAATTGGGTTAAGGTCAGGAGACTGACTAGGCCACTCCACCACCTTGATTTTTACCCTCTTGAACCAGATTTTGGTTTTCTTGGCTGTGTGCTTTGGGTCGTTGTCTTGTTGGAAGATGAAATTACGACCCTTCTTAAGATCCTTGATGGAGGAGCAGAGGTTCTTGGCCAAAATCTCCAGGTAGGCCGTGCTATCCATCTTCCCATGGATGCGGACCAGATGGCCAGGCCCCTTGGTTGAGAAACAGCCCCACAGCATGATGCTGCCACCACCATGCTTGACTTTAGGGATGGTATTCTTGGGGTCGTATACAGTGCCATCCAGTCTCCAAACGTCACGTGTGTGGTTGGCACCAAAGATCTCGATCTTGGTCTCATCAGACCATAGAACCTTGAACCAGTCTGTCTCAGAGTCCTCCAAGTGATCATGAGCAAACTGCAGACGAGCCTTGACATGACGCTTTGAAAGTAAAGGTACCTTACAGGCTCGTCTGGAATGGAGACCATTGCGGTGGAGTACGTTACTTATGGTATTGACTGAAACCAATGTCCCCACTGCCATGAGATCTTCCCGGAGCTCCTTCCTTGTTGTCCTTGGGTTAGCCTTGACTCTTCGGACAAGCCTGGCCTCTGCACAGGAGGAAACTTTCAAAGGCTGTCCAGGCCGTGGAAGGCTAACAGTAGTTCTATAAGCCTTCCACTTCCGGATGATGCTCCCAACAGTGGAGACAGGTAGGCCCAACTCCTTGGAAAGGGTTTTGTACCCCCTTACCAGCCTTGTGACCCTCCACGATCTTGTCTCTGATGGCCTTGGAATGCTCCTTTGTCTTTCCCATGTTGACCATGTATGAGTGCTGTTCACAAGTTTGGGGAGGGTCTTAAATAGTCAGAAAAGGCTGGCAAAAGAGATAATTAATCCGCACATGTGAAGCTCATTGTTCTTTGTGCCTGAACTACTTCTTAATACTTTAGGGGGACCAAACAGAATGCTGGTGGTTTGAGGGGTTGAATAATAATTGACCCACACTTTTATGTTTAAAATTTATTAAAATTCAACTGAGCAACATAACTTTTTGGTTTGTAAGATTTATGCTTCTGTTAATAAATCCTACTCTCGTTTGCAGTTTGAAAGCTCTAACTTATTTGCATCTTATCAAACCACCCAAATCTGCAGGGGGTTGAATACTACTTGTAGGCACTGTATATAATAATACCGCAAAGGGCACACAGCTGGATGGACAAGGAACACCATGCAACCAGGCACAATGAACTAAAGTGCAAATATCTCCCAGTATGGAGTCCAGAGAAATAAAACTTCTCACCAATAGCCTGTCTGTCCAAAGTGCTGTGCGCCCAGACTCTGCAAGAATCCACCAGCCACAGGTATGTAGCCGGAGTGTGTGTGGGGGAGTCCAGCGTCAGGGACTGTAATGTGTGAGGGGCAGGGAGCCCGGATCCCACGCGTATCGCCGCTGTAAAGCGGCTTCGTCAGGGAGGCTACATATATTATTATATACTTATGGTGTCGTTGGTGTTTGTTCCATTGTCTAAGGGACACCATACCAATCTGCTATGCACTTATAGCTATGCACTTTTCCTTGATCCTTCCAGATCATTGGACAGAACTTGTGGTCAGTTCCTCATTTATGTGTATGTAATAAGATCCATTATGTAATGACCACACGTTTTTGTATTATTCATGTGCAGCTTATTCATGCATTCGCAAAGGTTTCATGCATTACAGGGGTCCTATTTTCTTGTGGACTGTGGTCCGACTATGTTTTTTAACTGTTTTTAGATGTTTGTTGTTTCGTCCTAAATAAAAGCTTTATTGATTTCTATATATTTTTTGTGGTGGTGTGCTGCTATTTGATTTGTCAATTCCTTCTCTATGATTAGGATCTCAAATTGTTGACGAGCGATCCAACGATGTATTGTTTCAACATCGTACATTTACACGCAACAATGCACAAACTGTGTAGTTTGAACGATCAAAAAACCGTGACTTATCAGCGATATCGTTACCGATATCATAGTGTGAAGTACCCTTTATAAAATTAATTTGCCACACCTGTAGATAGTCAGCTGCCTTCAGGTATCAATATTATTTTCACTAAGAGTGTAAAGGCAACAGTGAAAGCAGTGGTAAAACCGCTGATAAGAGAATGCCTTTCAATCCATCATCTTATATATGAAGCTCGCTAGTAAGAAGAAAGTGCCTTGGAGTTGCTTTGTAGCAGAGGTCTTAGGAGTTCCTAGGCAATCACGAGAAGTCCATATTGTGGGTATCATCTTTAATAAATTCAGGAAAACATGGGAGTGAGGTAAGTGCTTTCCACTAGTAGATCCTGGACTCTGAGCCAAGAACAGCATAACTGGGGACTAGCTCAGGAGTTATTCACTGTAAGCGTACATTTTTATACCAAGTATAAAAACTAAAAATGTAAATTGTGAAACCCTCACCTCTGAACCAAAATATGTAAATTAAGTTTTTCTAGTTCCATTTAAGGCCATTTTTGTCATTCACAAAAGCAAATTTTGTGGGGATTAATAGTATTTTTTTTCCTACCTTTAAAACGTAAATCAGGAAACATCACTTAGCCCGGAACAAAAAAATGTGCCATGTTGTCTTGTCAAAATGTAATCTGTTTGGTCCAGCTAAACCCCTGTATTCCCTCTGTTATGTGATTGTTATCACCGAACGCTCAATAAAAATTTATTGAAACCAAAATGTAATCCGTACATTGATATTGTGGATTTTAAACTTGTTCATTACCAATTTATAATGTGAAAAGACAAACAAGTAGAGAAAAAAAAAAGTTTTTATTTCTCAATGTTCCATGCTGTTAAACAGTCAGAGAAGCACAGACATTTCCCAGCCTTCCGCTACCATAATTATAAAATAAAGTGCAGCACAGCTTTGTACGATGTTCTCACAGGCACAATTTCAATACTGCACAAGTATTACATTACATATTATGGCACATAAGACTGCAGAATACAATGGGAGATCCTGGTGACATCTGATATCAGTCAACATGTAAAAACACAATACAAAAATCGGGTCAGGTTCTTTTTTTCTTTTTCTTTTTCACAGAAGGCAAAAAAACAAACAACACACACATGGGGTTGTGCAATTTAACTTCAGGTGACAAAAAACAAAACAAAAAACATGCGCTTTACAATAATAGTATGTAAAGAATAAGGAAAGAGCTCACCACATGTCTCTGCAGGTATATGCGGGGGGTAACAATTACTGATGGGGGGCTATTATCAGCTGGTAAACACAGCAATCCAATAGAAAAGTGTACCTTGAGTAAGAGCACACGCTGCCTGAAACACGTCAGATGTTAGAGTTTTGTTTTTAAGCTTCTATAAAATCTGCTGTGTTTACTTGATGGTTTGTGCTCGTGTTTGCTACTACTCTTCTATTGGATCTACTGGATCTATTGGATTTACAATACGTTTGTGTTAGAATCCAGTCTCGTTAACCATTTCTTTCTATCCTTACACAGTAGGTATGCTTATGTAGGTGCCTTTTCACTTTGACTTTACACACATAAGCCTAATACATTTCTTCATTTACCTAGAGAACCATAACGGTTAGCTCTCAAGGACAAATCGAGGTTCTCCTAAACAATAATTAAATGGTCATTCTAGTTTTGTAAGTCAATTTTGAAGCTTTGCAAGTAACTTTATTAGGGGCTCTGTCATTATTCCTGTGAAAAAAATGCATGTAAGCAGCTTGCAACCTGTTTTCCCCAATTCTCTTTGCCTGTCTTTAGCTATATTGATATCAAAATATACTCCTCGGGAGTTTTACTCTTTTTTTCTCTTGGTGGAGAGAGAGGAGCGCTGTGAGTATAGTAAGTTAAAAGATATATAAAATCAACTGTAAAAAAATATTCTCATCTGGCAAAGTTGTGCTGTGGGTGCAGCCAGCCAGCTATAACTATAGGAAATTCCTCCATGGAGAGCTCCAGAAAGAAGAAAATAGAAGAAAAAGGAAGAGAAAGAAAGGAAAACAGGAAAAAGAAAAAAAAAAAAAAAAAAGAAGAGGGTTCTCCAAACGTGAAGGAAATAAGTGACTTGGTCCAATAAGTGCAGATAGAATAAAGCTATATAAAAATATACTTTGTTATTTAAAAAGGCTGTTTCAGCCGTGTACAGCTTTTCAGGTATCAGCCTGAAAAGCGCAATGTTTAAATAAGTTTCACGTCTTTCCTTCACATTGGGAGCGCCCTCAGTTGTTTTTTTTCACTTTTTTCCATTTGTGTTGTCGATTTTATAAAATAGAAGCCACAACATCGTTGGATCCATTATCCACCACCATTCAATGATCTTGATGAAGAATAAAGTGATTCAACAGAAAAAGAACCTTTCTCTATAGGAATGATTAAAATTAATCTTTATTAATCCTTTCTACAAAAATTAAAATATTACATCAGAGCATTCCCTCATAAGGGATCCATATATTTCAGCAACTGCAGTGAATATTACATAGTACATGTATATTACACTTAACAAATCGTCATATAGCCACAGTAGAACATATATTTCTACACTGCTGGCAGGATTCAATGGCTATAGATATAGATAACAAGGAAGGAGCAATCAACCAAACACTCATGTATATAGTATGTTACTAGCCACTGACCTCACTCTCACTGAGGCCAATGGTACTCCCTACAGTCTCACTAATTGGTAATGAGCACCGCTGGCGCCACCTCCTTGATTCTCAATCCGTAATAAATAATCCAGAACCCTTAGGATAGTCAAGGCATGTACCTGATTACCGCTGTGCTGTGAATATGGTCCCCTCTCCCCTACGTCCGTTTCGCACCTCGCTTCTTCCGGAAGGGGAGAGGGGACCATATTCACAGCACAGCGGTAATCAGGTACATGCCTTGACTATCCTAAGGGTTCTGGATTATTTATTACGGATTGAGAATCAAGGAGGTGGCTTCAGCGGGCTCATTACTAATTAGTGAGACTGTAGGGAGTACCATTGGCCTCAGTGAGAGTGAGGTCAGTGGCTAGTAACATACTATATACATGAGTGTTTGGTTGATTGCTCCTTCCTTGTTATCTATATCTATAGCCTTTGAATCCTGCCAGCAGTGTAGAAATATATGTTATACTGTGGCTATATGACGATTTGTTAAGTGTAATATACATGTACTATGTAATATTTACTGCAGTTGCTGAAATATATGGATCCCTTATGAGGGAATGCTCTGATGTAATATTTTAATTTTTGTAGAAAGGATTAATAAAGATTTTGAAATTACATTTGGAGACCAATTTTAATCATTCCTATAGAGAAAGGTTCTTTTTCTGTTGAATCATATGATTTTAGTGGAGTGACTATATAATAGGGACTTTGGTTTTAGTTTTTTTTTGAAGAATAAAGTGGTCTGTAAGGTTCTGCCAAGGACTCCATTGTAAACATTGGGGACAGGAGGAAGAAAAAAGGAAAAAAATAAATAAATAAAAATCCCTGAATGTTACACCAAGTTTTTCATCAAGTGTGGAAAATTTTTTAATGTAGGCTCAGGGATGATAGTGTGAACATATCCTTAGAAAGACATTAAATGCGGTCTCAATTCCCCCGGTATCAAAGGTGCAACTAGACAATTGCTTGACTGCATTTATACGATCTACATACGAGCGGTCACGTGCCGACTTGACTCTACTTTGCTCTTCTCCATAGAAGTGCATTGAGAGAAGGGAGATACATTTAGTAGACTCATCACTCCGGGAATGCGAGTTGCATACATAAGGTCATGTGACCGCACAGTCGCACCCACTGTACCAGTGAATCATGACAGCGCACACGGTATAGATTCATGCATAACGACTGCAGATCTTTGTCCCAAGTGAGGACAAAGCCCTTTAAGTGAATAAAACAGTTACTAATCCTTTAATTTGGAAGGGGGAAGACGAGTCAAGTGCGTATGGAAACATATTTAAGGATTAAAAGTGCATTTTTCAATAAATCAATTGGTTGTATAATGGGTTTAAATAGGTGGCAACACATTTTAAGGCCTGACGACAAATATTTATCATATTAGTTTGGTGAAGACTGAAGAATTTTTTTTTTTACAATATTTGGACAGATTGAAAAGCCTGCAGGGTGAAAACAACTTGTCAAAGTGGTGCAAACAATATGTTACTATAGGTGGATATCAAACATTGAAGTGGTTGTTCAGAATTAGTTTCCAAAAATAAAAGGGGAGCAATATCAACTCTTCCCCCCCCAACCTGCAGTGTCCGACCATGTGCTTTGTCTGGTGTTGCCATTTAGTCGTACTCGTGTTAATTGTAGATCTAGATGCACAGAAGTATGCCATGAATTGGAAATTTTCAGTTTTTTTTTCTTTTTTAAACAGTGAATTACACGTTTTGGGATCAAGATACCAACCCACAGGGACAGAACTCTAGTGCAAACAAAGCTATATACAAAAATATACGGTTCTCCCTGTTTAACCATGAGCTGCTTGAACGCACAAAAAAACCCTTTAACTGCCTAAATAGTGACAAAGGATGCGTATCAGACAAAAGGCATTGTGGAAAAAAATAGAATGTGTGGGTTTTATTATAATTACAACCTTAAAAAGTTTGAAAGTTTTCCCAGAAAACACCAGACAGAGTCCATTGTAAAATAAATGTTGCAATTTGTGGGAAAAAAAATACAAAAACTTTTCTTAATGAATACAACCCCTTTTAACGAAAAATATGAGAGAGCTGGTGATCTTACTGTTGGGGATGAGCACTAAGGAGAAACAAAAAGGTGAGTTCCTTTTCACGTTATAGTATGAACAAGTTAAAAGGAAAATTAAAAAAACACAAACAAGGATAGTGATTTCAAAGGTAGAGTCTAGTTCACCAAATGTCACATTACATAATGAGTGGGAAAGACTTAAAAAGGTTGTAAAGTCTAAGGAAACTATAGTTGGTTCCTTCCAGAAATGGCAGCTCTGCTGTCCACCGCTGGTATTGCAGCTCAGCTCCATTCATTTCAGTGGAGCAGTCATTCCAAGGTCTATGCCATAACTGTAAAGTGGTTTCTAAAGTTCAGATTTGGTAGACCTATCAGGGCTACTTTCATAAAAGATATAATTTCTATGCCCAACCATTAATGCCTCAACAAGGGAGTTTGAACATTATTAAAATGGACTGACATGAATGAGCTTTGCAGAATCCCTATTTCAGAAGGGTCTCGTGATCAGCAGATTGATCTGTTTAGCACCCTAAATTTGAGGAAAATTGGTAGATGGGGTTCAGTTTTCACATTGGGTGTGGAGAGGATAGTTGTGGGTGGTACAGCAACACCCAGCACACACCTCGGTTCCTATTATTTGGGAAAGGACAATGCATGGTACTTACTGGGTGGGTATCCCATACTACCCAGAGGACACCATATCCAGGATATCAAATTGGACAGGGGAACGTGCCTAGATAACCTGTTTCAGCACTGCAGGCTTCACAAACACATAAAAAAACATTAAAAATAAATACAGCTTACCTGACTGAGCCTTAAAATCTATTTGTTTTTACAGTTTAGTCTGAAAAATAGCAGACAAATTGCTAAAGTTACACAAGCCTACATGATTAAACTCGCCACAAGTGGAGAAATGGATGTTTAAGAGTAATCTCTGCTGTCCCTTACGTTACAGTTATTGAAGCTAAAACAGAGCAATGTACAGTTCAATAACAATGCAAACTAAATATGGATGCAAAGTAAAAAGGAGGTGTAAAATTAAATTAAAACCCATATATTTATGTTAAATAATGTATTGAAAGTCTCTTGCTTGGAAATGTTCGGAGACAAACTTTGAACCAGGCGTTTTGGTGGGGAGGATTCCTTACGTGATCACATTAGGCTTCTCCCTCAGCTTTTACAAGGAGAACATATCACTGGCTTCTCAAGAGAAGAACATTTAAAAGAAAGAAAAAAAAAAAAAAAAAAAACACATTAAGACCACGCTTTAAAAATCCCATTGAATTGATGAGTTACAGCTACAATCCGGCTGGGCATGAAATTTCTGTGCTCTTTATATCATCCTGAAGCCAGTCAATAGCAAGTCAGGACACAAAGCTGAAAAAACTATTGTCAATGGCTAATGGGCTAGCCGCTGATAAATAGTAATTCATAGGGCTTCACCGGACTGATGTATATGGAACTGCAGGATAGCTGGGAGTGTCTGCTCCTTTCCATTAAACAGTGATTGGGGCACGTTCAAGATGTTGGAACGAACACAGGAGTTGAGCAGTCATGTTTAACAACCCCCAGCTGGGGCACAAGTCCCCTGAGACTTCACTTTATGCCTCTGGCCACCACGTCGTCGTCCTCCACCTCCGGTCTTTGGCTGTAAACACAAATGTTGTAAAGTAAGTTCAGGTAAAATAAAGGAAAATAGCAATTCAATCAGACATGAGATGTGTGTCTGTGGGTCCCATCAACAATCCCATGTTCATGGTAAAAGCATTACGGAAACAGGGATTTATTATTATTATATTGTACAAGCTGGATTAAATATCAATTTTATGTGCCCTTTTAGAATGCAACAAAAATGATTTGATTTTAAAATCAATAAATAAAAAATTACGTTCTTCAGTATATTTTTTGTTTTTTAAACATTTGATTGTTGAGATACAAAATGAGATGAGACAAACTTAGAATGGTACCCCGAATGGCTCCCGCATCCAGACAGAGCCCCCACTGGATCCCGCGTCCAGCCAGAGCCCCCAATGGATCCCGGGTCCAGCCAGAGCCCCCAATGGATCCCGGCTCCAACCAGAGCCCCCAATGGATCCCGGGTCCAGCCAGAGCCCCCAATGGATCCTGGGTCCAGCCAGAGCCCCCAATGGATCCAGGGTCCAGCCAGAGCCCCCAATGGATCCCGGGTCCAGCCAGAGCCCCAAATGGATCCCGGGTCCAGCCAGAGCCCCCAATGGATCCCGGGTCCAGTCAGAGCCCCCAATGGATCCCGGGTCCAGCCAGAGCCCCCAATGGATCCCGGGTCCAGCCAGAGCCCCCAATGGATCCCGAGTCCAGCCAGAGCCCTCAATGGATCCCGGGTCCAGCCAGAGCCCCCAATGGATCCCGCATCCAGCTAGAGCACCCAATGGATCCTGTGTGGAGCCCTTTAACTGCTGGTCTCAATGCCATTTTTCTATTGATCCCACAGAAGTTAGCTAAGAGTGGAAGGAGAATAAGTGAACATACTGTAGTGATTCCATTGACTGGCTGCCGATATGTACGATCCTACTCCTCTGCTAGTTTCTCTCATCTGTGCAGGATTCACTCTAAGGGTAAAGTCACCCTAGCGTGTGACTCGCATGAGTGCAATGTGAGGAAAGCTCGCATTGCACTTGGCCCCATGTTAGACTATCAGGCAGTTCAGACCTGCAAGTTTTTCCTCAGCACCATACAGGCTGAAGATTTAAAAAAAAAAAAAAAAAATTGCAGTATGCTCTCTGTCTCAGATCACTCGCACCCATACAAATTTATGGGTGCCAGTGAAACATCATACTGCACTGGTTCACATGCGAGTTCAGCACAATATACACAAGGGCGGCAATGGAAGAGATGTAGAGATTAATCTCTTTCTCAGCAGCTGTGATCTGATCACAGTAGACGACATTCAGCTCACGCTCGCTGTAGAGCCTGGGCCGAGGGTCATTAACATCGGATGCCTTACGTCAGTGTGGCATTACCCTAATAGAGGACCTCTGAGCTCATCTCAATAGATCACACCAGTGCAGTACAAGATCAATGGCAGGACAAAAACGAAACAGAATGCATGTCCAGCTCATTGTACCGAGATAGGAAGAAGGTTCTGCAGCGTGAGTGAAGAGCAAAGAAAATATATATTTTTATGGTGATTAAAAACATTAATTACATTAAAAAGGTAACATAAGCATGGAAAAATTAGTGACGCGTTTAGTCAGGCTGACTAACCAGACTCGAAACATTTCAATATTTTTCTATGCCCATTCTACTATTTTAAATAAAATACAGAAAAAAGGTTTTTCAATCCAGCAAAGCAAAAAATTGATCACTTTGAACAAAACTGCGTAATACCTCACAAGCCTCATCTGTGCACAGTGGGATGGATTGCTCAGGAACCGGACTGAACAACATCCATATATTGGACGATGGGAGCTGTATCGACAAAATGACTATTACTGTCCATCTCGTACTTTATTGGTATGATTTATGGAGATGAGGTGAAAGGTCCTGTGCCACAGAAAATATGATGGCGACATATACACAGAGAGGTGTAACGTTATCCACAGTAAAGTAACCGGTAAAAGACCCCTGCCAGCGGCATCAGTACAGTATATTCACTTGTGTTCCTTTCCATTACCAATTTCTATGGGAGCAATACAAACAGTATCTGCTGACCGGCAGCTACAGCTCTTCTACATGGTTGGCACGGGCAGTTACACAGGATGCCTCATTATAACCATCCCTGCACAGCAACTTTTACTTTAACAGAAGGGCGTGTGTGTCTTATAATCCGAATGTACTATGTGCTGTGCTGTAGTGGAAGGGGGAGACTCTGGAGCCGTGTCCACGGACTGGTGTGGGCTGAGGGAAGCAGCGGGAGGTCACGTGCTCCCACTTATTAGTCTCATGTAATATGCACTGCACTGCATCACCTTAGTGCTGGAGCGACGCATATGAAATGTGCCTGCACTCACCCCCACTGTGTTGGATATGCCCCCCCCCCAATCACACTATATGCCCCCCTCTACAAGATGTGGCCCCCCCATCACACTATATGTCCCCCTGCCGGCGCACACACTATAAAATAACAACCGCTGTCACTTTCGTCGCTCGCTCCGTGCTCCCAGTTCCTTGGTCTCTTCCTGTGTCTGTGGCAGCATCCGATCACGTGATCGGCACAGCACAGTGATGTCATCACTGTGCGCCCGTTCACATGATTAAGAAGAAAAAACAAAACAAAACAGAAATATATAGGCATTGCAGCACAAGATTACAGCGGACTCTTTTTGAGGTAAAATATTTTCCTGTCCATTTTAAATAAAAAAAAAAAAAAAAAAGGAATCCACTGTGATCCTGTGCTGTAATGTCTGTATATTCTTTCTCATCCTCCCCAGCGCAGGATACGTGGTATTATCAGACCATGTCCCTGTACGGTCAGACATATCCGTAACACAGTAAATACAGGGACACATATAGAAGATTATCTCAGCACAGGAACATTATACATATACATCCAATTGTGGAAATTATTATTATTCCAAGATCTATAGATTAAAATCAACTTTGTTTGTGGGAAAACCCCTTTTAAGAGTGCTAGAGTACAATGTGTCATATCAAATAGGAGGCACAAATTCACATGTACAGTCTGGACTGCTTGTGCCAGGAATTTTTGGCTTAAAATGTAATAAAGTTGCTAGTATTAAGTCAGTCCCATCCCCTCCTACTGAACTCTGCTCTTTTACAAAGTGTTCAGCGTAGATATGAAAATATTTTGTGTTCTTACAGTCCCACTCAATCCATATACTCATTCAATAAATGCCTTCCTTTGTTTCTATTTTCCTTCATGTTTAGGCACCTAGTGCTTTCCAAATAAATGCTTTTTCCCTTGTACCTGTGCTTGAAGTGAGGCTGCTACTGCTGTTGCTGATGCATTTGTTATTGGGGAAGCCTCGTCCATTACCGCTGTCCCCAAGCTCGGTTCATCTTTCTTTCCTAGTGGGCTTTTTTTGGTGGACTGCATCTTTACTTGCTGTGGCTTTGAATTCATCGGCAAGTTGTTTGTGCTCTGTAACAACTAGAGATTACAACAGAATTAAATGTCTTTTTCTCACTACAAGCCCATAAAATAGTTGCAGTCAAATTTATTCAATTTGCATTTGTAAATTAGTTTATGGTTTGAGAATTTATTAAACCAGTTCTGTAGCTCAACAAATCTAGTAAGTGGTGTCTCCAAATTCAACACAAAATAACACTTAGATCTTAACGCAATATCACGTACTTGTAGGTTATAGCAGGGGTGAACACGTGTGGAGCGAGCTCAGAGACAGAGAAGCCGGCATCTGTCCTTATAAAAGGTCTTCCACTACTAATGTCATTCCCGTTCTTTTGTCCCAACTCTTCCCAACTAACACTTTCCCAATATACTTTTGCTATCTACTCTGCTCCTGTAAACTTCTTTCTCAGAGGATCATAAATACCTTTATTGTTGTTGTAGCTTTAATCCTTTCAGCCTGCAGACCAGATTCGGACCAACTGAGCAGGGCATGTCACTGGTGGGGGCTGAGAAAAGAGGGAAACCTGATCCAGGCTTGCATACCAAGACTGCCGTCACTCAAAAAGAGGCAGCCCTGCCTCCACCAGTGATGTGCCCTGCTCAGTTTGCACAAATCTGGTTTGAAGCTTGGAAGGATCAAAGCTACAACAACAATAAAAGATTTTTACAAGCCTCTTAGATATCAGCTTACAGAAGCAAGGTAGGTAGCAGAATTATATTAGGAAAGTGTTAGTTAGGAATAGTTAGGACAAAAGAAGCAGGATCACAGTGAAAAACCTCTTTAACAGACATGGCAGGAGATGAGCATCGCAGCAACGGATAACCATTTAAAGAGAACCTGTCACCCCCCTAAGGCTTAAAAAACTGAAAGCAGCACCGTCAGCAGCGTCTATGCTGCATTAAGTGAAGGTGTCTATAATCTCTCTGTTCCGCTCCTGTAATGGAAAAGAAACACTTTATAATGTTTCCCACCTTGTATTTAAATGAGGACTCAGGCTGGCCTCACACCACGGCAATATCCGATCCGGGGCTGTCCTGTTTAAACACCGGACAGCCCCGGACCAGATTTTGGCCCCATAGTATCCTATAGGGCCAGATGGAGCCGGATGGCAGCTCTCTGCCCTCCGGTTTTCATGTGTCCGGGTGAACCAGGGAGGAATCAAATTTTTCTTCCCGGACACAAAAACGGAACATGCAGCATTTGTATGTCCGAGGAGAAAAATCTCCCCAACAATCGGATCCTCCCGGTTCCGGGGCAATCCAGCGCACCCTACCATGGGAGCCTATGGGGCCGGATTGTCCCGATCCGGGAGGATCCGAGAACCGGATACCTGCAGCTGCACGCCACTGTTATTTCAGGACTGCGTCTAGCTCCCCGCGAGCCACGGTCCTGAATCATCAGCAGCGGCAGCTGCGTCCGGCTGCACACCGGACCAGAGGACATATTTGCCCTCCGGTTCTGTGTGCTGATCTGGTCCGGGGCTGTCAGGTTCATCCCTGACAGCCCTGGATCGGATCTTGCCGTGGTGTGAAGCCGGCCTCAGCGGGTCCGATGGGTCTGGTCTTTGTCTCCTGCGATTGTTGTTTCTCAGTCCTCCTCGCCTCCTCTGTGTGTCTGCCGCCTCCTCTTGGGCGCCTGTGCATAATCATCTTAGTTTAGGAAACAGAAAGAAGCCGCACACATTACTTATCAATTCAGATCAGCAGTTTTATTGTGCCCAGGCGCACATAGCAGGGTGTGGGTAGCGGGTGGGAGGACTGGGGGTGGTAGTACAACAGTGTTTCACGCCACTAATGGCGCTTCAGCGGGTACAATCCTCTGGAGGATCTGAATGGATAAGTCCTGTGTGCAACTTCTTTCTGTTTCCTGAATATTCATGTGTCTAATGAGCGGCACTGGAAGTTAGCACCGGGACGGTGGGCTGCAGATTAGCAGGGATAACATCCTCACCACCCCGTTCGGCCGTGCGAGCCATGGACTGCTGCGGCGAAAGACCTCCTCCGGAGGAGGTGTCACACTGGGAAGGAGTGCTGGCCCCGAATATCTTCAAAACCGTAATCATCTTAGTTCACGGAGGCGCACACAGCTCAGCCGGAGTGTGTGGAACCCGGCTGTCATCATTGCGCCTGTGTGAAGTGCAGGCACCAGAGCCCGCTCTGTTGTGTTCTGCTCTATACGACACTTCACATAGGCGCGATGACAGCCGGGCTCCATGCACTCCGGCTGAGCTCTGTGCGCCTGTGTGAACTAAGATAATTATGCGCACCGAAGAGAAGGGGGTCCAACAAACAAGAGGAGGCGGCAGACACACAGAGGAGGTGGGGAGGACTGAGAAACAACGTGTTGCTTGCACTTATTGGCTTCCATTTTCGCCCTGTGACCAAATTGGGAGAACCAGTGGGTTACTATTGAGGTCGGGGGCCTGTTTAAGCACCCCTCTTTCATTGTTGACATTTTGGTAATACTGTGAAGCTCAGCTATATGTGGAGATTCAAATAAGACTGTAATTTACACTATATACTGCAATGCTGGGGTATTGCAGTATATAGTACAAGTTCAACAAGTTTAACTCCCCCAAGGTGAAACAACAAAAAAATGAATACAAAAAAAATATTATAAAGTTCAAATCTGCCTCATCCCCCCCATCCTCTCCAAAAGGAATCACACAACATTGCTGTCATGTGATTCCTGCAGCAAATCAGCAGCCACTTCACAATCCTCTACCTTGGACAATTCAGACATCTATAGGAAGTGAAAAAGCAGCCGCAGTTCTGGCTCCCTCCGGAAGTCAGCTACGTCCAGAGAAGGGGACAGTGAAGTGGCCCTTGATTGGAGCAGGAATCATGTGACAACAATGACATGTGAGCCCCTGGAGAGCCCGTGCTGATCCCACCAGAATGGCGCCTGTACTGCAGGGGAGTATAAGTGTTCTGTTACTTGGGGGGGATGGAACAAAGATTGAGAAGAGTTTGTCCAAGGTTCAGAGCAATTTAACACAGAATGTATATCATAAAAAACAAAACATTATAGTAGATTAGCCATTATGCCCTAATTTCACCACACTTGGGAATTCCACTTCCGTATTTTCAGTATATTCAATGGTAAAAAGAATGTGGTCATTCCAAACTATAAACCTTTAATCCAGCACACTGCTGCAATCATTCGCAGGGCTTCAACTTTACTATAAACATCAAATCCATTTCTATCGCGTTTCAACCATTTACATGTCCTTACTTATTAGGTTAAAGGGTGATTCTCTGAATAAGGGAATTGGTGTACTCAATAGCGGAGTTTGGGCACCTGCCTAAAAGGGGTGGATATCAAAGTTTAGCTATTGCAGTTTTCTAATGCCCTACAGGACTTCAAGCTTCTTTAGCAGTTAGAACACCATAAGCTGTTATGACCTGCTGCAAATGGGATTCACATCCCGGGCAATAACTACTGGCAGCATTCCGGAGGAATCAGCCCATTTCTCATAGGTAACAGCCTCCAGTTCACTAATTTTCTTGAGTGGTCAAGAAAGTAGTCCAAAAAAGGTACAAAGAGAAGAGATGAAACTAAATAAATGAGACATCACCTCTTAAATGTAATTATTCAGCAGATCCATTTTTAACTGCTTTAGGCATAGTATGGAATTTTAATTATTTATTTTTTTTAAAAGATCCTATGATTTTCAATATTGGTCTGTTCTTCAGCAAACTCAATAACGACAATTTCTTAGGAAAATATACCTTTGTTATGGTGCCTACAGCTTTGGTTCGGCCCTCTCTGAAAACCAGCCTTTGGTCTATATGCAAGTACTCAGGAGTCTTGATGAATCTGAAGTGAACGGTGGCTTTATCCCCGGTTCGTAGGCAGTCACGGCTCATGCTCAAGATGGTAGCAGTTTGGCGGATACTTCCACAATGTACTAAACAAAACAGGTCATTTGTATATGGTCACTGAATAGTGAAAAGGTTTAAAATTTAACTACTGCATATTAAATAAAAATATAATGCCAACTTTAAAGGGAACCTGTCACCTGATTCTAAGTCCCTACACTATCACTAGCTGTCCCTACACCTTCCTAGCAGCTCCCTATCTATCCCTTTCTTATCTAAAGTGTCCCTATTAAACATGTGAAAAAGAAGTTTAAACTTACTGCAGTCCCTGTGGTTGGGAGACTGGGAAGGCGTGGCCACGCTTCATTCACCACTCCTCCGTGGTGTAATGCACGCCCCGCTGGGCGGCATTATTCTGTGTCCTCTCTGCCCCCAGTATTTGGAATCTCCCGCCCTCTGTGTCCTTCTATGCACTGGCCGGATGTCACATCCGGCGCGGTGCATTATGGGGCCGGTCACGTGATTGGCCCCAGTGCATTATGGGCTTGATCACGTGATCGGCCCAGCTCCGCGCATGCGCTTATTGAAGCCGGGCCGATCACATGATCAAGCCCATAATGCACCACGCCTACCCAGTCCCCCAACCACGGGGACTGCAGTAAGTTTAAACTTCTTTTTCACATGTTTAATAGGGACAATTTAGATGAGAAAGGGATAGATAGGGAGCAGCTAGGAAGATGTAGGGAGAGCTAGAGATAGTGTAGGGACTTAGAATCAGGTGACAGGTTCCCTTTAAGGTGCCGATACATCTCTAGCTTAATATAATTCATAACTAGTTAAAAATAAAGTAATTGGAAAAGGAGATAAAATTTATGAAATAATTCCACTCAAAATTATCATCAGGTGAAGGGGTTAAGTTAGAATGACCACGCATTTTAGGTTGTTCAGAATAGGGGTGAGTGGTGTAAGCTTCTGCCATCACCTTTAAGGCTATGTGCCGACAGACAAAAAGTGATGCAGAATTTTCTGCATCAGATCTGAATCTGCTTTTAACAGAAATTAGCTACGTTCACACATTGCGTATCAATGTGTTTTGTGTCTGCCAGCAAAGTGAATGGGAAATTCACTTTGCCGTGCAGACAGTGCGTAAAAACACGCAGTGCTTTTTCTAGGAAAAAAGAGAATTTTGTTTACGTACCGTAAATTCTTTTTTCTTTAATCATCAATGGGAGACCCAGACAATGGGGTTAAGGGCACTGCCCTCCGGAGGCCACACTAGGTACTACAAGTTTGTAGACACCGCCCCCTCCGCTTATAAACCCCCACCGCAGGGAATATCCTCAGTTTGGTCCATAAGCTGCGAGGAGACAAAATAACCACACCCGAAACCTCGGATAAGAAACCGTGAACAAAACGGTCCAACAACCCGGAATAAACTGTTCCAACTGGGAACAAGTCAAATGTGACAACATCCAACGGAACAACTGGGTGGGTGCTGGGTCTCCCATTGATGATTAAAGAAAAAAGAATTTACGGTACGTAAACAAAATTCTCTTTTTTCTGGTCATCATAATGGGAGACCCAGACAATGGGGATGTCCTAAAGCAATACCCCAGGGCGGGAAGAGTTCCTCAAAAGACGGATAACCATGGTCCCCCTCAAAGGTGGGCAACCGCCGCCTGGAGAACCCGCCTGCCCAAACTTGCATCCGCAGAGGCATGGGCATGCACCATATAGTGCTTAGAAAAAGTATGCAGGCTTGACCATGTGGCTGCCTGACACACCTGTAGAGCAGAAGCTCGATGTCGCAAAGCCCAGGAGGCACCGACAGCTCTGGTCGAGTGCGCCTTCAATCCCACCGGGAGAGGCAGACCGGAAGAACGGTAGGCCTCCTGAATGGGCACCTTGATCCATCTGGCCAAGGTTGATTTAGATGCCGCGGACCCCTTACAGCGACCCGCCGTAAGGATGAACAAGGAGTCCGACGTCCGGAATGAGGCAGTTCTGGACACATAAATGCGCACAGCCCTCACCAGATCCAGAGTGTGGAGGTCGCGCTCAACCTGATGAACGGGAGCGGGACAAAATGATGGAAGCACAATCTCTTGGTTCAGGTGAAAAGTGGACACCACCTTAGGCAAGAATTCTGGCCGTGGGCGTAACACCACCTTGTCTTGGTGAACCACCAGGAAGGGTGACTTGCACGAAAGTGCAGCCAATTCTGAGACCCTTCTCAGAGACGTAATCGCCACCAAAAATACCACTTTCTGGGACAGACGAGAGAGGGAAATGTCTCTCAGCGGCTCAAACGGCGGTTTCTGCAATGCCGCCAGGACCATGTTAAGGTCCCAAGGGTCCAGTGGTCGCCTGTATGGCGGAACCACCCGAGACACCCCCTGCAGGAATTGCCGGACCTTCGGTTGGAGCGGTAAACGTCTGTCAAACAGCACAGACAGCGCTGACACTTGACCCTTCAGGGAGCTGAGGGATAGCCCCAACTCCAAGCCCGACTGTAAGAAAGCCAACAGGGTCGGAACAGACAAGGGCCAAGGAGACCGTCCACCAGAGGCACACCAGGAGAAAAAGATTTTCCACGTCCAGTGGTATATCTTTCGCGAAACAGGCTTCCTAGCCCGATTCATAGTGGCAACCACTGTAGGGGAAAAACCCCTGGATGTCAGCAGCCAGGCCTCAAGAGCCATGCAGTCAATCTGAGGGCCCTGGAATTGAGGTGGAAGAATGGGCCTTGCGCGAGTAGATCTGCGCGTTCTGGAAGGGCCCACCTGTGTCCGCCTGACAGTTGCCACAGGTCCGGATACCAGGACCTCCTGGGCCAATCTGGAGCCACTAGAATGGCTACCCTGCACTCCGTCCTGATCTTCCACAGCACCTTGGGAATCAGAGCTAGAGGCGGGAACACATACGGCAGATGGAATCTGGACCAACTCAGGACCAGGGCGTCTGCTCCCAGAGACTGGGAATCCCACGACCTCGCCATGTATTGCGGCACCTGATGATTCAGCCGCGAGGCCATCAGATCCACGTCCGGAGTGCCCCATCTGCTGCAGATGTCCCGGAAGACGTCTGGATGAAGAGACCACTCTCCGGCGTCCATCCCCTGCCGGCTCAGATAGTCGGCCTCCCAGTTTTCGACCCCTGGGATGTGAACTGCGGAGATCAGGCAGTTGTTGTCCTCCACCCAGGATAGGATGCGGTGGACTTCGGCCAGAGCCTGTGCACTCCTGGTTCCTCCTTGATGATTTATATAAGCGACGGCCGTCGCATTGTCGGACTGAACCCGAATGGGTCGTCCGGAGAGGAATTTCTGAAAAGCCAGGAGTGCCAGATAGACCGCCTTGATCTCCAGCACGTTGATCTGCAACGCCGACTCCGACTGAGTCCAGAGGCCTTGGGCCCTGTGGTGTAAGAACACCGCCCCCCAGCCCTTCAGACTGGCGTCGGTGGTCACCACTAACCATGACGGTTTGATGAAGGACCGGCCCCGAGATAGGTGACGTGGTTGTAGCCACCACTGCAGGGAATCCCTGGTCGGTTGGGAAAGGGTCACCAGCCGATTCAGAGATGTCGTCCTCTTGTCCCAACTGTGGAGGATCTCCAGCTGTAGAGGACGGAGGCGAAATTGTGCGAAAGGCACCGCCTCTATTGCTGCCACCATGCGCCCCACCAGCTTCATCAACACCCGCAGGGATGATTGTGGGGACAGGAGGATCTGTTGCACTCCTGAATGGATGGCCAGTTGTTTGGCCCGTGGTACAGACACCAGGGCTGAGGCCGTGTTGAAGTCCATGCCCAGATATGTCAATGACTGGGTCGGAACCAGAGTTGACTTCTGAATATTGAGGAGCCAACCGAATTGTTCCAGAGACCTCATGGTCACATTCAGGCTCTCTTGACAAAGGTGTTCCGATGGCGCCCTGACCAGCAGGTCGTCGAGATAGGGAATGACGGTATGTCCCTGGACATGCAGGAGAGCCATCATAGAGGCCATCACTTTCGTGAACACCCGTGGAGCCGAGGCCAGGCCGAAAGGCAGCGCCACGAACTGGTAGTGTTCGTCCCCCACTGCGAATCTTAACCAGCGTTGATGAGCCGGCGCAATGGGCACATGAAGGTAAGCGTCCCGAATATCTATGGACGCTAGGAAGTCCCCCTGTGACACAGCCGCGATTACGGAGCGTAGGGATTCCATGCGGAACTTCCGAACCAACACGTGGCGATTGAACAACTTTAGGTCCAGAACCGGGCGAAAAGATCCATCCTTCTTTGGGACGATAAAGAGGTTGGAGTAAAAACCCCTGAACCTCTCCCCAGAAGGTACTGGGACCACAACTCCGTCCTTGCGGAGATTCTCCAACACCAGATGAAAAGCCTGAGCCTTTTCTGGGGACGGGACCGACCGATGGAATCGGTGTGCCGGCTGTGACGTCAGCTCTATCCTGTAACCTCTGGAGACTATGTCTCGTACCCACTGATCTTGGACTTGGAGCCGCCATCTGTCCCGAAAAAGAGACAGACGGCCCCCCACCTGTGGGGAGGTAGGATGAGAGAGCGAGTCATGCGGAAGCGGGTTTGGGGGTGGCAGCCGCTGCCCCCGCCGGCTTCTTCTGGCGACCCTTGGGGCGCCACTGAGTAGAGGGCTTGCTCCCTCTGTCCGCTCGGGCAGACGATGCTGAAGGTTGTGAACTGGACCGAAAGGACCACTGTTTAGGGTTCCTCTTTACGGTATACCGTGGCTTAGGTTTATTCTGTGGGATCTTTGACTCCGCAGAATCCTTTATCAACTTGTCCAGTTCGGTACCAAAAAGCCTGTCGCCAGAGAACGGAAGATTTTGCAAAATCTTCTTGGACGTGGCATCTGAGTCCCATAGACGCAGCCACAACAATCTGCGGATCGCTATAGCATTGGCCGAAGCCACAGCAGAGCGATTTGCAGTTTCCAGTGTTGCCGTTCTAGCGTAGTCCGCATAGGCCCTTGCTCTATCAGTGAGTGCCAGGACTTCTGAGCTGGACCCTGCCAGGTCAGCGATACCGTCCAAGCAGGAGGTGATCGCCTGCAGAGTCCAGACCGCGGCAAAATTAGGGGCAAATGAAGACCCCACAGCCTCATAAGAAGACTTGGCGAGTTGCTCGACCTGTCTATCAGTAGCGTCCTTCAATGAGGAGCTATCAGAGGCAGAGAAGAGGGAGCGTGCCGCAATCCTGGTCATGGAAGCATCCACCTTAGGGGACTGCGACCACTCCTGAAGCACCTCCTCAGGGAAGGGGAAGCGATTGTCCTTAGATTTACGGACATAACGCCGGCCAGGATGAATCCTGGGAGCTCTAATCACCCTTCCGAAGTTAGTGTGATCCAGAAAGGAGCCACTTGGTCTAGCCTCCGGCCGCAGCCATTGGTAGGCCTCCTTCGGGTGAACGGTCACCTCCTCAGGGGGTGTCACGAGACGTAAAGTCTCGTTGATGGAGGACACCAGATCCTCCACCCCCTCTGGTGGTTCTGACACGGACCCGAGTAATGAACCCCCATCATCCTCGTCCCCCTCAGAGAGACCTTCCTCCTCAGAGAGTGTCTGGGGCTCGGGTGAATCCTCACGTCGAGTCCGCTTAAGGGGTCTCACAGTTGAGGCAGGGGACACCCGGGGATAATATGAAGGAGCAGCTGGGTTTTCCAGCCTTCTGGTTAGTACCTCCAGGGATTGCGACATGGAGGACAGCTGGGATAACATAGATTCATTTATCTTGTTCTGTGTCTCCCATGGCCCTGGGCCCACCTGGACCACAGGATATAGCACCGGAGCTGCTGTCTCCCTTGCAGTCTCAGCCCGTGCCTCTGGGCGTCCGCAGTTATTGCAGGACCCCTCAACCAGTGTCCCGTTGCACGTAGCACAGGCAGTGGTGTTACTTGCCACCTTAGCAGCGCTCCTCCCAGCTGAGGACATCCCTACAGCAGGGGGAATAAGCCAATCTTTAAAGAAGGAACCGGTACAACCGGCGGCTTACCAACCGCAGTAAAGCGGTGGAGGAAGCGGTGTGTGCGAGTGTGGCCCCCGCGAGGTTTTCCGGTCTCCCCTGAATTGAGTGCAGCCGTGCACTCCAAGCAGATCCCAGCCGGGAAGTGAAGGGAAAGATGGCCGCCGACAGACTAACTGTGGGCGGAGCCGAAAACACGCGGGAGCACACACGCACGCCCATTACTGACGTCACCGCCTGGGCTGCTTCCATCTCCTCAGGCAGCCTCAGTAATGAAGGCGCCGAGGCCCGCAGCGCGGGAAAGTACCGTGACACAAAACACAATACTAATGGCTGCAGACAAAAGTCTGTAGCCGACAGCCGCAGCCCCTGTGAGACACAGGGCGGTCAGCCAGAGTGGCCCCAGCACGGGGTCCACCGCCAGAACCGCGGACCCGAGGGTACGCGCGGTCTGAGTGTCCCAACACATATAGTGCCGACACTACCCCCAGGCACACCGGAGACACACAAGGTGCCTCAGTGCCGGTCCGGTCTGTAAGCACCATTTAGGGAGGCCTCGGACGGGGGTGCAGCACCAGTCCGGTCTGTAAGCACCATTTAGGGAGGCCTCGGACTGGGCTGACTCCAGTCCGGTCTGTAAGCACCATTTAGGGAGGCCTCGGACGGAGCGGAGCTGTGCAAGGCTCCATACTCCCACTACCCAGAGCCCCCAAACAGGGATGGGAAGGAGTGCGACAGCGTACCGGGAGGACACGCAGTGTCCAGGCTCTAGGCCCTCCGGTACCTCGACCTGCGTGTTCCCTAAGGGTGAGCAGGGAGACTGCCGAAGGTCCCCGACCGGGACCATATTACCTTGTCTTCAGACGCCATCACGAAAGTTGTGAGGATGCAGTGAAGTGCAAGCAATGCGTGTGATACCTCCGAGCACACTAAGTTAAAAACTGAGGATATTCCCTGCGGTGGGGGTTTATAAGCGGAGGGGGCGGTGTCTACAAACTTGTAGTACCTAGTGTGGCCTCCGGAGGGCAGTGCCCTTAACCCCATTGTCTGGGTCTCCCATTATGATGACCAGAAAAAACACAGTTGTGTAAAGAATTGAGATGTCAATTCTTTACGCAGCTGCTCCTGCGTTTTCTCCCTCTGACGTCACAGAGGTGAGGAAGAATCCTGCTTCCTCCTCCCCTCTGTGACAGCTGTGACCGCCCATTAGATTTCGCAGTGTATTAATATACACTGCGAAGTCTAAATTAAACAAAGCCAAATGTATGAAAAATAAAAAAGAATGAAATACTTACCTGTCCGACGCCTTTTCCCAGTGTCTTGTAATCAGGCCAGGAGCTGTGTGTTCAGCCAGGGCCTGCCGTGATGTCAGAGGGGCGTTCCCGGCGCTGATTGGCCGCTCGCGGTCATGTGATACATATCACATGACCGCGAGTGGCCAATCAGCGCCGGGAACGCCCCTCTGACATCACGGCAGGCTCTTGCAGGATATACATCGCCTGGCCTCACCACCGGACACCGGGAAAAGGCGTCGGACAGGTAAGTATTTAATTCTTTTTTATTTTTCATACATTTGGCTTTGTTTAATTTAGATTTCGCAGTGTATATTAATACAATGTTCAGTAATCAAAAAGAGTCCGTTCACTGGGCACTGCTAAGTTAGGAGAAGTGCTTATTTTTCATCATATGGGTATGTACGAGGTGGGGCATTGCTGACCGCCTTTGGGTGCCCGCTATATATCACATCAATAATAGCATAAAAAGGAAAAAAGATAGCGGCACTCACCGGGCGTAAATTATATTTGTATATTAATACACTGCGAAATCTAATGGGCGGTCACAGATGTCACAGAGGGGAGGAGGAAGCAGGATTCTTCCTCCCCTTTGTGACATCACCTGCACTTTCTGGGGTAAAGAAAGCGCGGTGTGTGAAAGCCCCAGCGTATTTTGTTGTGCTTTTTTGTGCGGATGAAAATCGCGGCAAAAAGCGCAACAAAATACGCAAATGTTTGAACGTAGCCATTAAGTAGCAAAAATGTTGCACTTTTGCTACACAATAGTTGCTTTTTTGATGCAGAAAATTCTGCATCTGTCGCCATCAGCACCCAACCTATGGTACAGGTAAAACCAATGGATATATATGTGAACGATCCATGCTGCCGTGAGATGAAAAGACCTCAAAAGGTTTATCAGGAACGGTGGCTTTATTCAACACATTTCGGAGCAACATCCATGCTCCTTCCTCAGGAAACCAACCAAATTATATACTGTAGTCAGAGACACTGATTAAATAGACAAGGACAACGGCAAACGAAGCACATGATCGTGACGTAGTCCTGGGAGGTTGCAGCTATGCCATATGTAATATGATCCTTTAAAGAAAAACTTCATTCAGATTACAAAGTAAATCGAAAAAAAGTAAAAGAAGAAAAAAAAAAAAAAAGGAGAAAAATGAAGTGAATTGTAGTGGGGAAATTCAGAGAAAATAGTTAAAGGGAACCTGTTGCCAGGTTTTTGCCATCCCATCTGAGAGCAGCATAATGTAGAAATAGAGACTCTGATTCCAGCGATGTGTCATTTACTGAGCTGCTCGCTGTTATTTTGATAAAATTAGTATTTTCTCTGTTGCAGATTTAGCAGTCTGTGAATATTCCAGATTACTTGCCAACAGGCCAAGTAGACTGCTAATGATAATCTCCAGCTGATTAAACAGTGATTTTATCAAAACTACACTGAGCAGCCCAGTAAGTGACACATCGCTGGAATCAGGATCTCGGGTCTTATATTATGCTCTTCTCAGATTAGGTTGCAAAAACCTGGTGACAGGTTCCCTTTAATTTATGTGATGAATAATCTACAAGTGTATTTATAGTGATAGTGTTCAAAAACGAAAGGGTGGAAGTGTTGTGGAATACAACTTATGATTATCTAGAAAGTGTTTCTCTATATGGTAGCGAGCTTATAATGTGCTGTGTGTGCTTGTGTTCCAAAAAGGGGACTGACTATAAAATCCTTTTCTCTGAGCCTCTATTGGGGGACACAGGACCATGGGTGTTATGCTGCTATCTCTGGGAGGCTGACACTAAGTGAATATGAAAAAGCAGATATACACCCCATGGCTGCATCAGGCTGAACCAGTTCAGTGACCAAGCAGTAGAAGAAATAACACAAAAAACATTGCAACCAAAGGGCACAAGCAATTCTCAAAGAACTGAGAAAAACATAAGGTAATGCCCGAAACGAGGAACAGAGAAAAGGATTTTACGGCGAGTACACACAAAAATCCCCTTTTCTCCTTCGTCTCATTGGGGGACACAGGACCATGGGACGTCCCAAATCAGTCCCTGGATGGGAAAAAATTCCCCGGAACTGAATGGAAAAAGCAACATGCTTATTGCGCCACCTAAGTGGCCAGGTGAGCTACCGTGGCCTGGAGGACACGTCTGCCAAGGCTTGTGTCCGCAGAAGCTTGCGTATGAACATTGTAGTGTTTTGCAAAAAGTATGCAGGCTTCACCAGGTAGCTCCCCTGCACACCTGTTTCGCAGATGCCTGGTGCTGAATGGTACAGGACACCCCAACCGCGCGCGTGGAGTGAGCCCGTAAGCCGAGTGGGAGTGGCTTGTTCTTTTGTTGATACGCTTTTTGTATGGAGGAACGTATCCAGCTAGCCAGCGTGGCCTTGTATGTGGCTAAGCCCTTCCGATCACCCTCTCTGGAATACGAAAAGAGTATCCTTCTTATGGAAGGCAGCCGTCCTATATACATAATATCCAAGGGCCCGCACGAGAACCAGGGTATGCAGAGCTTTTTCGATCCGGTGCACCGATGCCGGGCAGAAGGAGGGAAAAATGATATTCTACATTGAGTTGAAATGGAGAAATCACCTTCAGCAAAAAGGAGGGAACAAGCCAGAGCACCACCTTATCATGATGAAAGGAGAGAAAGGGCTCTCGGCAAGAAAGCGCGGCCAGCTCGGAGACACGTCTAATGGAGGTGATCGCCGCGAGGAAGACCACCTTCCAGGAAAGAAGTGAGAGAGGTTTCTTTCAAAAGGCTCAAAGGGGGTCTTTGAAGCGAATCAAGCACCAGGTTAAGGTCCCATGGTTCCAATGGTCTTCGTTATGGTGGGACTAAGCGAGAGACGCCCTAGACAAAAGTTTTAACCTGGGGACGTGTCGCTGATAAAATACAGAGAGCACAGAAATCTGTCCCTTCAGGGAACTTGGGGACAGTCCAGATTGAAGAACTCGGGGACAGTCCAGATTGAAGAAAGCGCAGTATCACCGGGATAGACGGGGAAGGGAGAGTGTGTCCCTGCTTCCTACACAATAAAAATAAGATTTTTCACGTGCGGTGGTTAATATGGGCTAACAGGATTTTGCGCTCTAATCATCATATTGATGACAGTCAGTGAAAAACCAGCCCAGGTCAGGACCCAGGTCTCAATGGCCATGCCGTCAAATTCAGGACCCTCGAATCTTGGTAGCAGATCGGACTTGGGACAGAAGGTCTGGTCGATCTGGTAGGCGCCATGGGACGTTGACGACAAGCTATACTAGGTAGGCGTACCAGGCGAGTCTGGGCCAATCCGGGGCTATTAAAATGACCGAGACCCCCTCGGATTTGATCTTCCTCATGACCTTTGGCATCAGGGGTAGAGGGCCGGGGAGATGTATGCAAGGTGGAACTGAGGCTATGACTGCACCAGTGCATTTGCTTCAACGGAGAAGGGGTCGTGTGAGCGGGCCATGAACACAGGGACCTTGGCGTTCAGCCGAGATGCCATGAGGTCCACGTCCAGAGTCCCCCAGCGGTGACAGATCTGTTGGAACACTTCCGGGTGCAAGGACCACTCCCCTGCAGCGAGACCTTGGAGGCTGAGGAAATCCACCGTCCAGTTCTCCACACCCGGAATGTGCACCGCCGAGTGGATGGATCTGGTCGATTTGGCCCAGTGGAGGATGCGCTCCATCTCCCGCAAGGCGGCCCTGTTGCGGGTGCCTCCCTGGCGATTGATGTACGCCACGGCTGTGGCATTGTTTGACTGGACACGGATGTGACGACCCTCCAACAGCCTGTGAAAAGCCCGAAAAGCCAGAGCTATGGCCTGCATCTCCAGCAGGTTAATCGGCTGGGCCGACTCCTGTGTGAACCAGCATCCCTGGGCGGTAAGATCCCCCAGCAGATCAGACTGGCATCGGTGGTTAGAACTGCCCAATCGATCGGAAGAAACGACCGACCTCTGGAGAGTGAGGATGGTCAAATCTACCAGTGAAGCGCTCGCTGTACTGAGGGCGTCAGAAGGAAGGTCCTGTCCAGAGGGAGGTGCTCCTATCTCAGACCGATAACAGGGCCATCAGTAGCGGTCGAAGGTGAAATTGCGCGAATGGGACCGCCTCTATTGCTGTCACCATCCTGCCCAGGACCAGATAGAGTGTGGCGAGGGACGGAGAAGAGTGCAAACTCCCCGGCAGAGAGCTAGCGCCTTCTCCCGAGGAAGGGACACCAACCCGCGGGAGGTGTTGAAGATCATGCCCAGGAAATTGACTGAGTTGGTAACAGGGAAGACTTTTCCAAGTTGACTAACCAGCCTAAGCGAGAGAGGGTGTCTATGGCAATCTGGACACACTTCGCAATCCTGGAAGGAAGGGGCCTTGATGAGGAGGTCATCTATGTAGGGTAAGATGGCCACGCTTCTGGAATGCAGAACAGTCATGACGGCAGCCATGATATTGGTGAATACCCTTGGCGCTGTCGCGAGGCCTAAGGGGAATGCCACGAATTGAAAGTGCTCTGTGTGTACCGCGAAACAGGTATTTCTAATGGACTGAAGATATGGGGACTTGTAGGTAGGCGTCCTTTATATCTATAGAGGCCAAAAACTCGCCTTCCTCCATCGAACCTATGATGGACCGAAGGAACTCCATTTTGAAACGACCCGAATGTATTTGTTTAGATGTTTGAGTTCCTTCCAGAATGGGACAGACTGACCCAATCTTTCTTGGGAACTAAGAAGAGGTTTGAATAAAACCCTCTGAAGCGCTCGGAGTCCGGTACGGGGACGATTACCCCCTCGAGACGGACTGATGTTATGGCGTGGAAAAAGGCACAAGCCATTTTTGCCGCCTTTAGGGGGATGGAGAGGAAGAAACGTTGTGGGGGACGGGAGGTGAATTCTATGTTGTACCAGGAAGACACCAGATCCCTGACCCATTTTTCGTTGGTGGCGGGTGAGCCAAGTATGGCGGAACTGTAAAAGTCTGCCGCCGACGAGGGGGGTATCTACCAGGGTCACGAGTCACGACGAAGAAAAACGGTGGGATCGAGATCTCTTGATTCTCCGAACTTTCTGTCCAGATGATCCGTTTGTTTGGCTAGTATGTCTTAAAATTCGGGGTGAACCGTGAAGATTTTATATGGACGTTTAGCCCTCTTGAAGGAGACTGTATGATCCGATGCCGTGGATCGTCCACTTTCAGTGTCTGGTTGACTGAGGCTATGAGAATGTCGAGTGTAGCCTAGGTGTCTGGCGAACCAAAGTCAAAGGGATCCTCCAGGTCAGGGTCTGAGTCAAGGTCTGGTTGGTCGTCAGACATAGGGAAGCCGGGGCTCGATTCCTTCGCGGTAGAGGGATGGCAGCCATGGGAAGAAAAGGGTGATACGTTTCTGTGAGACCTTTTTTAGGCGACGATGGTACGCGGCCTACCCCCATCATAAGGGCCCTCTAGAGAGGTGTCCTCTGTCCATGAACTGCCCTGAAGGGGTGCACCGTCAGAGGGCTGGCGCAGCAAAGCTTGGGCCAAGTTGTTAGAAAGCCTTTCCATGAATTGGGAAAGGAACAATGTCCAGTCAGGCAGGCTCGGACTACTGGGAAATGCAGTGGGGCCAATGCAGTGGCGGAGGGTTCCCGGGGGTTCTGGATGGGCGCAGTCTAGGCACTGTGGGGTGGCATGACCCCTCTGTAGGTCAGTGACAGCAGACACAAGAAGTATAGATAATTGTATGGGTCTTAAAGGGAACCTGTCACCTCATGCTACTTTCCCCTGACCTTTCACTAGCTGTCCCTACACCTTCCTAGTTGCTCCCTAACCATCCCTCTCTGCTGTAAATCTGCCCTATAAAGATGTTTAAAAATTACTTCTAACTTACAGGCTGTCGCTCAGTCAGGAGACTGGAAAGGCGGCTCCAGGATCCTTTCTCCCCACCTTGCTGCATCACTGCATGCCCTGCTGGGAGTCATTTTATCTTTTCTCATCTCCTCCTCTGTTGGAATCTCCCGCCCTCCTCTCCTCCTACACCCGATGATCCCGCATCATCTCCAGCCTATAGGCCGGGGTTTGATTTTCGACCCAGCTGTGACGGCGATCACGGAAAAGTCGGCGGGAATGGAATAATTAGCCTGGGGGAAGCTGCAGGATGGTGCATTCAGGAAAACATTATATGGGGAAGCCCTCAGCCACAAATGCCAGCTCACAGATGCTGTGTCCTCCGGTGCTCCTCCTGAGTGCTGCTGTTTCCTCCAGTTCTGTGGTGGAAACGTATAGTGCCACCAAGTATTGGATGCCTGGGCTCAGTAGTGGGGAAAAGGAGAAGTGCAGCTGTGACTCAGGCTCAGAGTGGGTGAGCTGGGGAGTATAGTCCAATGAAGTTTAGATACTGCTGTCTCTAGGAGCCCTGTATGCCTTCTACCCAGGATCTTTTTAGAAGATGCTGGGGAGGCTAAGTACATATATCATTCCGGCATGGGGGGGCCATAAGTCCAGGATGATGCCGGGTATAGAGGGGTCTACAGGGAGGCGACACTCTCCGTGCCCTTCTGATGGTGGTTGTTTGAAATCGGCGCCCTTAAGGGAACAGTCGCCCTAATGAGTAGAGAGTGGCGTAGCCCTGATAGATCCAGCGTCGCAGAAGGGGGTACATGAAGGAGACACTCCACGTTCCTGTCTGTTGTGGTTGTGGGAGAGCGGTGCCCTTGAACGTGCCGTCGCCCGTCTAAGTCTTTGTCTTGTAGGAAAAAAGTGTAAAAATAGAACAAAAATAGAATAAAAAAAAGATGTGGGTCTGTACGCCACATCTGCCTCCTACAGACACTAAGCTGAAACTGGTTCAGCCTGGTCCAGCCAGGGGTGTATACTGGGAGGGGGGGGAGATGAATTTGCTTTTTCACATTCACTTAGTGTCAGCCTCCTAGAGATAGCAGCATAACAACAATGGTCCTGTGTCCCCCAATGAGGCGAGGAGAAAATGCAATTTTATGTTTAATGTAAATTGTAAAGTGCCATATAGAGAAGGGTTATTCCATGTCAAGTGAACCAATGATGTTTACGTCTATATTATTAATTCTTTCGTGATTTTGTTATTTGGTAATAGTGTGTCAGAGAATGCAAAATTTGAAGAAAAAAATGTTCTAGGTTATTTTTTTTTTTTTAATTGATTTTCTAAGTTTGGAAAAAGTGTGAATTTCGGTGTTGCCTGCCTTTACATTTCTCCTCATAACTCAGGCTATAAATAAGATAGAGAAACAAAATAAACACCATTCTAACTCAGAACTGTACATGCTTTCACCAGATATGTCACAGGAGTATCTTTGTTAATATTTTACCCAAGCAAACGCAAAATTTTAAAACGCATTTTTGAAACAAAAAGCATTTAATTTAAAAATTTCCAAAAAATGCACATGTGCTTGCTATGCTCCTAGCCACATCGTACCAAAATTCAAGTTGAGATTGCGATGGAATCATATTTAAGTGTCAATTCGAAAATCTTGAATTCAGATCTGTTCAACCTGTGGTCAAAAAGTGTGGGGGTCTATAGTTACCAAATAATCCATGATTTTTATGTATTACTGTATTATTTTATTATGTTACAGTTGAGAAGCAAAAGAGGACGGAGGGGAAAGCTTCGTTAGATCTGAACCCGAGAATGAACAAGGGTAGACCATGAATGCAGAGCAGATGACAGGCCAGCAGCTCTGTCAATCATGTTAAATATCTGCCCACCGCAGAGTCTGGAAGTAAGACAGAGCTTCAGAACTTTTATGTCTTGACATACCTGGATATGTTCACTCTTGAACAAACAGTAGTCTCTACACAGGCATCAAGGGAGTCTGTGTGCTACAATATAGGTGAGTGTGTTTAAAGTTTGAGTAAATTTATATTAATAATTTAATGCTTTTCTTATTAAGGGCTAATACACACAGCGCTATTCTGAGTGATCATCGTTCAGAAAAACACTCCCCCCATTGATTTCAATGGGGTTAAACACATGCACTGTTTTTTGAAACACACTGAGTAAATTACTGCTTGCACTACTTTGTGATTGCTGCAATAAAAATAGTATTTAACACTATTTATATATATTAAACCTGCCATCGTTTTTACTAGCGATTAAAAAAACTAATGCAGATATAGTGAAAACTCGGTAGAAAAATGCTGCCAAAACCGCAGAGTTTATCCGCAGACAGGAAAAGCTGTGTGTGCTAGCCCTAATACTCACTTTATAGTAACACAGTTATATCTGAAGTGTACTGTAAATCGTTATTTTTATTACCCATCTTCCTTACTTAATATTAACTTTATTTTTCTCAAACAGCAATGGCTGCAACCTCTTAAGGAACAGCATGTTAAATAATATATGCTGTTGCAATCCTTTTGAAAAAACTAACTGGACACAGCAAGAAAAAAAATCATAAATCCAATCAATCAATGCAGGCATGGTAAATTTTTGATAGTTGTAGAAAGCAACTTGCAAAAGAGAAAAATACTCTGCAGGCACAAAATTTGAAGCACCTGTAACTTCCAACACAGAGGATTTAAAAAAAATTAAAAAAATTGATAGATCCCAAGTTGAATCAATGTACAAATATAACCAAGAACACAAGTAACACACATGCATTTTTTCGCACAACTTTAAAACATGTTTTTTTCACAATTGTGCATCAAAATTTTGAAATTGATTTCTCCAAAACAAAATATAAAGAAACATAGCCTTGTGACATATCAAATGAAAGCCGGTACCATTCTGAGAAAAATTATGGCTCTCCCACCTCTTTATCTTAATTGTAGCCCAAGATATGATAACAAATTTAAAGCCATACCAGGCCAAAATTCTCGCTTTCAAAACTTGAAACTTGTTTTGCAAATAAAGTTGTACTTAATATAGAAAAAATAAACAAAAAAAATCTAAAAGATGTCAGGTAAAAAAAATATTCATATTTGGATCACTTGATATGTAATGACCCAGAAACACTTTCTAGATAATCATGAGTTCTATCCCACAACACTACCCTAATATGGGTGACTATGAGAAACTCAATCTAAATCCCCTGCTGGGTAAATTTAGGCAGAAGATTGCAGCATGGTGCAGGCTATACCTCTCGGTGGCTGGAAGGGCGAATTTGCTTAAAATGATCATCATGCCCCAGCTGCTCTATATCTTACACAATGCTCTGGTGTGGTTGACACAAAATAGATTTTATAGAATTAATGCTATTTTCCAGGATTTGATCTGGAAGGGGAAAAAGGCTCACATTTAACTGGAGCATCTGCAGTGTGCAAAAGAGGAAGGGGTTCTGGCAGTCCCCAATCCATGGGTCTACTATACTGCATCCCAGGGACAACATATGGTGGAATGGGGGACAGTTTCCTTGATAGTTCCTCGGTTAAGATCCTTAGGCATATGGTAGGAAGTGGACCATTGTTGGCTAGCGTGGAAGCAGGTAAATTTTAGTTAAATTCTCAAAGGTTCCCTATGATGGTAATGATCTGGAAAGTGTAGCAAAAAATGAAGCAGTGTAGGGGGATTACTGGACTTACTAGATATACTTCAATTTGGCATGACCGCTGGTTGACAGATGTTGCATTTGCGGAATTTTGGTCAATGGAGGAGGATTGGCATATGGTGTGTTGCGCAGCTGCTGAATGGAGACACATTTAAATCGTTTGAAGAGCTAGGGAAATTCCTTGGAACATTCGATGTTTTACCAGTTTTTGCAGCTGCGATATGCATTCCATAAACAAAATGAACGATCACCAATATTGGTTCAAACAGACAGTATATTAAATATTATCGTGTCACAGAGAGGTACTAAGGGCTTATTTCCTTGCAGTTTCTGGGCCTGTTAAGCTTCTTTTCTGGACAGACACCCATTTTACAGTTCTGGTTCGCCCATCACTACTGTTAAGCTAAATGAACTTGAGTTCAGGTGCAATTTGTTGAAAAAAAAATGCTGGAAAAAGTAAGAATGCTTTAAAAAATATAAGAGTTAAGTTTATTTTTAGCAATTAATAGAATGCAAAGTGACTGTACAAATTAATAAAAAAAAATAAAAATTAAAACATATTTGGTGTGAGCGCCCATTCTCTTCAAAACATATGTAACACCTCTGAATATACTTGCACCAAGTGAGGGGTTTGTAGTGTAGTCAGGTGTATGAGTAACCGATTATACCAAACTGGGAATGATAATCATTTTCAATCAAATGCAAGTTGCAGGTCATGAACTAAAACAGAAAAAGCCGTGTAGGAGGTATACGAGGTGGTGAGGAACAGCCAAACTATACTACAAAAGGTGAGGTTGTAGAAGACGGTTTAACATCTGAGGTCATAAACCGAGGCAAGACTGAAGGCTTCAACAAGACGCAAGGTAGTTCTACTGCATCATCTAGGTCTCTCCCATGCAAAAATTTCTAATCAGACTGAGGTTTCAAGATGTGCTGTGCAAGCTTTTTTTTATATACTTCATTTTTAGTGAGAATTTTCAGTTGCAAACAACATTCACGATCCAACAGAAATGTAGATGCCAATGTAGAAAAGTCAGATCAAGTCATGTTAGATCAAGAAACATAACATCAGCTTGGCATCAGTAAAACCATCGCATCCTTAAACCTCCCCTTCCCCCTCCCTCTTCCATTTCTAAACTATCCCCATTTCACACTAAAATTAATCATAACTAGCCAACCAAATCTGTAATAAACTCGGACAAATTTGCCTCATCTTTGTCAGTCAATACCTTATTGTGTGTCCAATTTCAATTTCCTTGAATATCACAAGCTCTTTTTAAGTAGAACCAAGAAATGGGTAACGATGAGGACTGTAGATGCAAATGAGACTTAAGGGAAGATGAAAAACCCATCGGGCTTTCTTTCAAATTTGGAAGATTTCAAGCAGTGGGATTAGCTTAGAACTGGCAGGAACAAATGAGACCAGTTACAATAATCTATTGTTAAGAAAAGTTTATGAAGAATCAGGTGGCACTCATTAAGTCATAGTTGCTGTGCAAAAACTTATTCCGTTGCTCCTGGAATTTTCGGTGACATTATTGCAGGGATGGAGTGGTGCAGGCAGACGACAGGGCCCCGTTTCGCAGTGCACTGGAGCCGTTGAGCAGTAATCTGCGAAACAGGGCGCCCGTCGTCCGCCCTGCACCACCTCCCATCCCTGCAATAATGTCACCGAAAATTCCTGGAACAACGGAATAAAGTTTTTGCACAGCAACTATGACTTAATGAGTGCCACCTGATTTCTTCATAAACTTGATATTGCTTTCAATCTACCAGGCAGTGCAACACCTCATTACCACTTGGCTGAAATGCTGTTGTGAACTCTGGCCCGGTAAGGGTAAAGCCTATATAGTACCTACTACCCAGTTTTCCAATCCTTCAACCAATTTACTGTTAAGAAAAGACTGACCAGAAGTGATTGTCTTGGAAGAAATGAGGGTAAAAAAACATACTTTTTGACTAAAGAAAAAAAAAACAACCTAACTATATTGAGCAGAAAACCTGGTTTCAAGTTCTATGAACTGAGAAGTCAAAATGTGAAATGTTTGACTATATCATAAGGCAATTTGTTGGCTGAAGAGTGGTACAATAGGGTGTCTGCAGTCAGCTGTGAAGCATGGTAGAGGTTCCAGCTACATTGTAGCTACATTTCGGCCAACGGAGTTGTGGATTTGGTCAGGATTAATGGTGTCCTTCATGCTGAGAAACACAGGCAGATAGCTACCCATCAAGCAATACAGTCAGTCACAGAGGCATCCTATCGGCTCAATTCTCATCAGAAGAACCACCCCAAACATAAAGCAAATATCGTTAAAAACTATCTCCAGAGAAAATAAGAACAAGACGTCCTAGAGATGATGATATGGCCCCCCACAGCCCAGATCGTATCACTTTCTGGGATTACATAAAGAGAAAGATAATTTGTGGTTAGATCAACATCACTGCAGAGTTCTTTCAAAAACTGTGTGAAAGTGGATACAGAAGAACGGAAATCATTTATAAAGGTATAGAGTGTTCAGGCTAAATATTGACTCCATTTAGATGTCTCTTTTGTTTGTTCATTGATAAAAATAAGCCATTAACACTACTGTTTCTTTAAAGCATTCTTACTTTGCAGCAATCTTTCACACCTGCCTAAAAGTGTCTGCATAGTACTGTACATTTATAGCAACCAATTCCTCAGCCTTTTACGTGTGTTCTCAAATTCATATTCTACAAAGAAAAAAAATTAACTATTACCACTAAATTTTAGATATGATCAGCCAACAAAGATGAATAGCATGACTTAGATTCCACACATGCAGGAGCCCTCATAATGATGATACACTTTGCTTTTGATTTACATACATAATATATGGTCTGATATTTTAGTTTTAAGATAGAAGTAATGTAGTACCCATTGCCTGGTATCGCGGGCTGATTGTGGTCGGATGATGGAGCACCAAGATCTCTGCTTCAAACTCCCAGGATGCCTGAGGATTAAGGCGCGGGGAAACCATCACCATGCCCTTCCTGATAGAAGAGCGTTTAATCTGATGATGAAATACAGTATTAACTGTCCGCCTATTGATACAGAAGATATTGTGGACAGTTTTCTATGTTTCTTTCTCTCAGGGCACTTACCTTTTTCAAAGCAAAGGATGCAGTCTGTCCACCTCGTACCTCTTTAACAGGCATACGCTTGCGATGTATTGACTTCACTGCAATTGATGTAAAGCTCCCCAGTGGGTCTGGTCCAAGCAGCAGCAGATCATTCAGCTTAATCAGGCCCCTTAGTGTAGTTCCAGAAACCACAGTGCCCACACCCTAAAGAGATTATTGTTAAAAACAGTTACAGATAATAAACCCCATGCCTTAAGGAACACTGGTTTTTGGTCGGTGACTGTTACGGGTTTACAGACAAATCTTTGACCTCACCGGTACTGAGTAAGTGTCATCAATCTGGAACTCCGCAGGTTCTTCCTCCCTGGAGCTAGTGCGTGGAGACAGCAAATTAAGGAACATCTTGAGCAGTTCCAAATTTTCCCCGGTTACATTTGAGATCTGAAAGATTGGACACATCCTGGAAAAGAAAGTTAAACCATCGATGTGTTACTACAACCCCTGGGAAAAATTATGGAATCACCGGGCTCGGAGGATGTCCATTCAGTTGTTTCATTTTGTAGAAAAAAAAAGCAGATCACAGACATGGCACAAAACTAAAGTCATTTCTAATGGCAACTTTATCGCTTTAAGAAACACAAAGAAATCTTGAAAAACAAAAAGTGCTAGCCAGAAACGGATACTTTTGTAGACCAAGCAGGGGGAAAAATGATGGAATCACTCAATTCTGAGGAAAAAAATATGGAAACATGTCAAACAAACAAACAGAACAACACTCAAATACATCACTAGTATTTTGTTGCACCACCTCTGGCTTTTATGACAGCTTGCATTCTCTGAGGTATGGACTTAATGAGTGACAAACAGTACTCTTCATCAATCTGGCTCCAACTTTCTCTGATTGCTGTTGCCAGATCAGCTTTGCAGGTTGGAGCCTTGTCATGGACCATTTTCTTCAGCTTCCACCAAAGATTTTTAATTGGATTGAGATCTGGACTATTTGCAAGTCTTGACATTGACCTTATGTGTCTTCTTTTAAAGGAATGTTTTCACAGTTTTTGATCTATGGCATGATGCATTATCATCTTGATAAATGATTTCATTATCCCCAAACATCCTTTCAATTGATGGGATAAGAAAAGTGTCCAAAATATCAATGTAAACTTGGGCATTTATTTACAGCCATCTCATCAGTGCCTTTACCTGACATGCAGCCCCATATCATCAACGACTGTGGAAATTTGCATGTTCTCTTCAGGCAGTTATCTTTATAAATCTAATTGGAACAACACCAAACAAAAGTTCCAGCATCATCACCTTGCCCAATGCAGATTCACGATTCATAACTGAATATGACTTTCATCCAGTCATCCACGGTCCACAATTGCTTTTCCTTAGCCCATTGAAACCTTGTTTTTTTCTGTTTAGGTGTTATTGATGGCTTATGTTTAGCTTTTCTGTATGTAAATCCCATTTCCTTTAGGCGGTTTCTTACAGTTCGGTCACACACATTGACTCCAGTTTCCTCCTATCCGTTCCTCATTTGTTTTGTTGAGCATTTCCTCTTTTGGAGACATATTGCTTTAAGTTTCTGGTCTTGACGCTTTGAGGTCTTCCTTGGTCTACCAATATGTTTGCCTTTAACAACCTTCCCATGTTGTTTGTATTTTGTCCAGATTTTAGACACAGCTAACTGAACAACCAACATCTTTTGCAACATTGCGTGTTGATTTACCCTCTTTTAAGGCTGGTTTCACACTGCAGTTTTATCCCTGATCAGGTTCGATCAGGTTTGTGTGCCAAAACCAGGAGAGGAACTTGCAGAGAAAAACTATAATTGAAAGATTGACACCTGTTATGAGTTTTGGAGACACTCCTGGTTTTGGCACACAAACCGGATGGAACCTGATCAGGGTAAAAACTGCAGTGTGAAACCAGCCTAAGGCTGAGTTCACACATTGCGTATTTTTGCGCACGCTTTTCAAAATATGCAATGTGCTTTTTGTCTGTCGGCAAAGTGAATGGGAAATTCACTTTGCTGTGCAGACAGTGCGTAAAAATACGCTATGCTTTTATGGGAGAAAACGCAGCTGCGTAAAGAATTGACATGTCAATTCTTTACGCAGCAGCGCCTGCGTTTTCTCCCATAGGGGCGGCGCTGCTGAATCTGATGTTACAGATGGGGAAGAATCCTGATTCCTCCTCCCCTCTGTGTCCGCCCATTTGGTTTCACAGTGTATTAATATACACTGCAAAATCAAAGTTAAAAAAAGACAAATACATTGAAAATAATAAATAATTAAATACTTACCCACCGACGGGTATTCAGATGTCCGGGAGCCAGGAGCCGCCGCTGGAATTGCCCTGCTAGGACCTGTGGTGATGTCAGAGGGCATTCCGGTCATGTATCACATGACCACGAGCGGCCAATCAGTGCCCGTGAAGTCACACTGACATCATGGCAGGTCCTGACAGGATGATACATCGCCTGCTTCTGCACCGGAGAAAAAGGCGTCGGAGGATAAGTACCGTATATACTCGTGTATAAGCCGACCCGTGTATAAGCCGACCCCCCTACTTTTGCCCCCAAAACCTGGGAAAATCTATTGACTCGTGTATAAGCCGAGGGTGGACCCTAGCACAAGTATACAGCCCCCAGCAGTGTGGTATACACCAGTCCCAGAGGTAGATACAGCAGCCCCAGTGGTAGTATACACGCAGCCCCAGTAGTATATACAGCCCCAGTGGTAGTATATACAGCCCCAGTGGTAGTATACAGGGCCCCAGAGGTATATAGCAGCCCCAGTGGTAGTATACAGTGCCCCAGAGGTATATAGCAGCCCCAGTGGTAGTATACAGGGCCCCAGAGGTATATAGCAGCCCCAGTGGTAGTATACAGTGCCCCAGAGGTATATAGCAGCCCCAGCGGTAGTATACAGGCAGCCCCAGTAATGCAGCCCCCCCCCAGCGTCTCTCCGGTCACCTGTAAAGCAAGCTATACTTATCAGTGTCCCGCTCGCACCCGCCGCTGCCGACATCCACGATCCTCCATCTTCATGCGACTCCTCTTCCTGTTTCCTGTGCGCGTCGCCGGGAATGACGTCATTGCCGGCGACGCGCACAGAAACAGGAAGAGGAGTCGCATGAAGATGGAGGATCGTGGATGTCGGCAGCGGCGGGTGCGAGCGGAACACTGATAAGTATAGCTTGCTTTACAGGTGACCGGAGAGACCCTGGGGGGGCCCTGCATTACTGGGGATGCGGGGGCTGCTGTATACCGATGTATACATCGGTATGAACCGATGTATACATCGGTATACAGCATTGACTCGCGTATAAGCCGAGGGGGGTACTTTTCAGCCCAATTTTTGGGCTGAAAAACTCGGCTTATACGCGAGTATATACGGTATTTGATTCTTTATTATTTTCATACATATGACTTTATTTAATTTAGATTTCGCAGTGTATATTAATACACTGCGAAATCTAATGGGGCTGTCACACATGGGAGGAAGCAGGACTCTTCCTCGCCGCTGTGACATCACTTGCACTTTGTGGGGTGAAGAAAGCGCAGTGTGTGAAAGCCCCGACATATTTTGTTGCGCTTTTTTGTGTGGCTGAAAATCGCGTCAAAAAGCGTGCGCAGAAAAGTGCAACAAAATACGCAAATGTGTGAACGTTGCCTAATAGTTTGATAATCCTCTCTTTTGTTTCAATTGACATCTCTCGTGTTGGAGCCATGATTCATGTCAGTCACTTGGTGCAACAGGTCTCCAAGGTGTGATCACTCCTTTTTAGATGCAGACTAACGAGCAGATCTTATTTGATGCAGGTGTTAGTTTTGGGAATGAAAATTTACAGGGTGATTCCATAATTGTTTCCTCAGACTTGAGTGATTCCATAATTTTTCCCCCTCCTTGGTCTACAAAAGTAACAGTTACTGCCTAGCACATTTTTTCCAAGATTTCTTCTAGTGTTCCATGGCAGATAGTTGCCATTTGAAATGACTTTAGTTTTGTGCCATGTCTGTGATCTGCCTTTTTCTACAAAATGAAACAACTGAATAAACATCCTCCGAGCCAGGTGATTCCATAATTTTTGCCAAGGGTTGTATAATGAGCAAACACCTATATTTTTAATACCTAATAGAAATCTTATCTATATAGGGGTTCAACCCATTAAAGCTCAGGTTTGTTTCCTCATTTTTCTTGTGTCTAGCACAGCACATCCACAGCCAGGAAGACGTTATTGTCCGACTGCATCGACGACATCACTTCAATATTGCTGCAGCCAATCACCAAGCTGAGTGACTTGTGTCACTTTCATCAGAAGAGCTACAGAGCTCAGCAATTGCCAAGTCAAGATCAGCTTGAGGGTTTTTTTTTTGTTTTTTTTTAAACTGATCATATGGTCAAAAGATTGGTGAGAGGGGAAACCCTTTACAAGGTTCTGATCACCTTAGTGTCAAGTTTCTATTATTATAGGAGTTTTTTTTTTTTCTTTAAAGGGAATCTGTCAGTAGGTTTTTGCTATTTAAGCTGAGGAGCATGCTGTAGGGGTTAAACTAAAGTCAACTGTGCCTCTCGTCAGGCTGTATGCCATTGTTTAAAAGGCTTTATCACCTGGTAATTACATTACTGGGGACCACATTGTCATGTGCAGGGCAGTCCGGACACTCCCCCTGCTGCTCATTGTTAATGTACAATCTCTATAGAGAACCTGGTGTAGACAGCTCTGAGGTCCGCTGCATAATTGAAACTAAATGCTTTAATGGTGACAGAATAGCCGCAGCCAGTAATCTATGTGATACATCATTAGATTCAGAGTCTCTGCCTACATCATGCCGCTCTCAGATGTAGAAAAAAAAGTGCTGACAGATTCATTTTAAAGGGACACGGTCAGTTCATTTTTCAGTAAAATACCAATATTACCTTGAATAGTGCCTGGGCAGACCTCTTAAAAACATGTAATATCATTATTGTACTGTTTGCAGTTTCCATGTTATCACCAATGTCAGACCCTGCAGAGAGCTGCAGCATTAGTCCTGTCCCATTATAAGCAGAGACGATTAGTCCTGTCCTGTATAAATTGTCATGTAATTATGCACACCTTCTCAGCAGCTCTCTCCTCTAACCTCCCTTTGCCAACAGTGCAGTGTAAGGTTTCACTTACAGGAGGTCTGTTCTGTTGATATCACCATGAAAGGAGAGAGCTAATGCAAGTCTGTCTATCTAGACTCCATTTGTTTCTGTAAACAGGAATCACTGCTGTGACAGTTTGTGTTGTAGTTCACCTCTTGTGATGCCGCACACAGAGAGCTGAGAGGAGAATACAGTCCTCCCACTAATTCCCTGTGCTGTGATGTGACATGCATATTAATCTATCGGGAGGGGACAGCAGAGAACTGAGGCTGGTTTCACGCAGCAGTTTTTTTCCTGGTGTCCATCCAGTTTGTGTGCCAAAACCAGGAGTGTCTCCAAAACTCAGAACAGGTGTCAATCTTTCAATTATAGTTTTTCTCTGCAAGTTCCTCTCCTGGTTTTGGCACACAAACCGGATGGAACCTGATCAGGAAAAAAACTGCAGTGTGAAACCAGCCTTAGGCTGGCTTCAGACTTGCAGATGCATCTGCAGCGAGATGTCGCGTCCATGGTGCGGGCGGGAGTGTGTGATTTGTGCGCAGGCATCCGCGTGCGCACAGATCACTAATGGCGGGCAATGAGAGCGCACGGCGGTCCGCAAGCATCTGCAGACCGCCGTGCGCACCATTATAAACATAGGGGCCGCGGTCTGCATGCAGATGCTTCTGCAAAACGCTGCAGATGCATCTGCAAGTCTGAAGGCAGCCTTAGAGGATCACTCACTGAGTGACAGGTGGAATGAATCTCTATCTGAAGTTTACAGAAGATAGGAGGAAAATATAAAAGAAATACATCAATAGAGAGAGTTTAGAGGGAGGAATTAGAAAACATTATCAGTTACATGTGGAGTTTTGACCTGACCGTTTTCCTTTAAATGGTAAGAATAGCCTGAAGACACTTTTTATCATCGAATAACAACAATCACATACACCCATCCTAATTTTGATAACAGAAACATCCACTTAGATTGGAGATTAGTACCTTTCTGAGCTGAAGTTGGAAGCAGTGACAATAACGTCATCTTTATTTTGAACCAAGACTGGGATTTTTCTGCATCCAGGAGACTTCAGCAGCCTCTGCAGCAGCTTCAACGTTTCTACAATTTTACAACAAAAATGTATTTATATTTGTAAACTATTTTGCTTTCTTCATAGTTTATATGCAAGAAAAAACATTTCAAGTGCTCAACTTGTTTCCTTCAGTGTGGACACTTCAGTAACTCTTTGTATTAGGCCAGAGTTACACTTGTGTGAGTCTCGCATTGAGCCACCCGGTACGGCTGCCAGCTCTCCGGACAGGAGCCTGCAGCTCCATAGACATACATACAGCTGAATGCTCCTGTCCAGAGATTGGGCAGGGTGATACGATGAGAGTCTCTAAAAAAAAATTAAAAAAAAAGTCTGACTCCAGCTTTAGACGCACTTTTGGATATTTGCATATCTGACCTTTAAAGCACCACTTCACTTTTTTATTGCACTGCTGTACTGGTGCTCTGAATTCAAGTCCCCTGCCCAATATCTCATACTCACCTACTGTCACCTCCAGTGTTTAATGAAATGTACCAAAGTGTCAATCTTCAAAGCATCTCTAGGATAGCCTCGTTCTGGCTCTCAGAGATGCATTGAGCGACTGTGACGACATAGCTTTTGATGTCTAGCCAGTCAAAAGCTACAGGCACAAGATGGCGCCGCGGGACTGGAGCATCATTGTCTACGACATATGAAAATACTGGAAAGAGAGTGTAAGACACCGGGGACTTACATTTAAAGTTCCAGTACAGCAGTGCAAAACAAAAACGGAAAAAACTTCTTTAATTACTTATTTTTTTTAAACCACTACAATACAGTGATAGTGGAGGATGTACACTGTCTCCCAGCAGAGATTCTACACAACATGACTACTGTATTTTACACTCTAAATTGATAATAATATGGCTAAAGCGTTAACATTGATATTGCCAAGAAGAGTGAATTCATGTACGATATATTAAGGGATTAAATGTTAATTTTTACCTTGTAATATGTTTGCTGGACACATATCAATCTTTGTTACCACCACAAAGACTGGAACATTCAAAGCCAGCGCCAATCCCAAGTGCTCCTTTGTCATACCCACTATGCCAGCATTACTGCCCACCTAAGGAAGGGGAAAGAAACGTAAATTGGACATTTTTTAGTATTTGCACACTTTAAGCTAGAAATAAAATGCTAATTCGAGCTCTACTCTTGAAGTTTGATAATGACAAACATTACGTCAGATCAAAACCGTTTTGAACCCAAGGTTAAGCATCGGAGGGATAAGCAGAACATATCCTTGGAACACCTGCAGAGTGGTAAGGAGGAGGGGGGGCTGGCCTTGCCCAACCCTTGGCTATATTTTCTGTCCTCACAGTGTCAGCATTTGACCGGGGGCGCGGAGCACTCAGTTGCGGGGCAGGGGGGAGGAAAGGGTATCCTTCAGTTTCTGGGGGGCGAGGACCGCTGCTGGCAAAATTAGAAGCTGGAACCCACAGGCTCCCCACGGTGCTACTCATGATTAAAGTATGGGAAAAATTGAAAAGGCTGAGAGGCATCACTGGTTTTACACGGTATACCCCCATTTGGAACAACCCTCATCTGCCGCACCTGCAAGCGCTGAGGGGATTCGCGCAGTGGTGACGTGTGGGCATTTGGTGGCTCTCTCAGCTGGTGGAGCGGGGAGTCTTTAAAACATTTGAAACCTTGCAGAGTGAATTTTTGCTCCCACACTCCTCGTTCTACCGGTATTTGCAGGTGCGACATGCCTACATGGTGCAGGCTCAAACGCATTGTATGGACATACACCATGATACTGCTATCACTATGATTGGCGCGCAAACCTCCACTAAAGGCATTATTTCCTTTGTATACGGATACCTCTTGGCAATGGCTCTGTTAAAACACCCGATACGGGCACTGGACAAATGGAAACAGCAAATAGAGAGTATAACAGCTGAACGTTGGGAGTCGATCATGAGTATGATACCCCGGCTGTCGCACAATGAGCCCAGACGCCTCTCTCAACTGTATATCCTTTATAGGGTATACAGGACGCCTGAGTGGCTTCATGATTTAGGCCTGAGACGGGACTCATGTTGCCCCAAATGTTCACGAGGACGCGGACATTCTCCACATGTTTTGGACGTGCCCGCGCCTCCAGATTTTTTGGATTATGGTACTCCACTTGATCCAGGGGGCAACGGAGCTGGACATCCCTAGAGACCCGATTGTCTGTGTCCTTGGCTGTACAGAGGATGTAGGGGGAGATGACTATTCACATATAGCAGTGGCTAGGATGTTGTTTGCTGCCAGAAAATTAATAGCGGCTCATTGGATATCCGATACGGTACCCTCTCGCAAAGAGTATATCAGTAGCATGAATCTGACCGTGAGTAGGGAAAAAGCTATATACCTCAAACGGGACAGATCGAGGGTATTTGATAAAATATGGAAGGGCTGGATGGACCTTCAGGGGCTGCCGACTGCTAATTAATTGCTTTTGGACTGAGTTATTTCTTTAAGTTGGGAGATGTGTTATGAAGATTTTTGGAACATCTTGGGTACATGTTATATCCATATGTGCACTACTATCTTTGTTGAGGAATACTGACCCACTGGACCGGGAGGGGGGAAGGGAGGGATGGTGGTGGTGGGAGGGGAGGGGGATTTAATGCAATGCATTTCTTTCTGTATTGTTGTTGAAAAGTTTTAATAAAAACTATCTGATTAAAAAAAGCAGAACATATCCATTCATTAATAAGCTGGGGTCTTACACGGACCCCCTTCTCTTCTGAAGGTTATATTTTAGCAGATGTACACCCTTTAAGAAAAGGTGATCTAGAAATATTTGTATTTCAGTATTTTGCCATTCCACAGATATTCTTCCTGGAGATTTACAAATAAATTGACAGCTGGATGTAGTGAACAGTTTGGATAATGTTAGGGTGGGTTCATACCTGCCAACCTGTGATCACAAAAATCACCACCAACTGGACAGATGCAAGGTGACCGGTGGCCATTTATGAGGGAATCTGTGACCAAGTTTTTGTTACCCAATCTGAGAGCACCATAATGTAGAGACAGAGACCCAGATTTCAGCAATGTGTCACTTATTAGGCTGCTTGCCGTTTCAATAAAATCACTGTTTCATCAGCAGGAGATAATCACTAGAGGACTAGTAAACCTCCAGTTAGGTATTCTCCATATTTAGGAGCTGTGACCCAACCCACTGATTGGCAGGGTTTCAGTGTACACTGTGCATAGGCAGAAAGCTGCCAATTAGTGGTGTGTGTGTGGTTTATACAGAGCTCAGAATTCAGAAGACTGCTAGATCTGCATCACATAATCAGTGATTTTATATAAAAGAAAAGGTAATACAATATGCCATATAGTGAGCGACACTGCTTGAATGAGGATCTCTAATTCTAAAATATTCTGCTCTCACATGATAGCAATACACCTGATGGCAGATTTCCTTTAATAACCTGTGTAGACAGGCCAAATGCATTTTCATGTGCAAACAACAAGCATTAATATGATTGTTCTGTACGCAACCACTCATTGTTATTGGCACATAAGTCCCATTTACACGAGACATGTGCTATCGAGAACATTCATTTTTAAATGAACAAAACTCATCATGAGCGAACGGGTGGGGGGGGGGGGTGGTATAGGGGGGCTGCTCATGCAGGAGTATGTCGCACGCTGCTGCAGCTCTGCGCCAGTGAGCCCTCTTCACTGCTATTACTTCAATCCATGGCTGTAATCCCACATGGGGAAGAACAGGCGACCTACCGGAGGTAGCAGAGAAGTGGACACCAGGGACCAGGGCAGCATGGATTGCTCCGCTCGGGAGCTTCATCTCTCCCAGGGAGCACGGCCTCCAAAATGGCGCCGGCAGCACACCAGGCGGGTCCCTCACAGTGGGAGAGGAGAGAGAGAGAGAGAGGACATCAGATGGAGGAGCTGCGAGGAGACACCAGTGATGAAAAAGACAGCCTGAGCTTCACAGCAGACCTCACCATGCTTGAGTTAAAGGGAACCTGTCACCAGGTTTTTGCAACCTAATCTGAGAGTAGCATAATATAGGACCCAAGATCCTGATTCCAGCGATGTGTCACTTACTAGGCTGCTCAGTGTAGTTTTGATAAAATCACTGTTTAATCATTTGGAGATATCATCATTAGCAGTCTACTTGGCCTGCTGCCAGGTAGTCTGGCATATTTACAAACTGCTAAATCTGCAGCACAGAAAACACTAATTTTATCAAAACGACAGCAAGCAGATCAGTAAGTGACACATCGCTGGAATCAGGGTCTCTGTCTCTACATTATGTTGCTCTCAGATGGGATGGCTAAAACCTGGTGACAGGTTCCCTTTAAGTACATACATTAGGCAAATGCTCTCTAAGAGAGGGATCTGAGCATTTTGCCTGCAGGCTAGGGGCTCTTATAAGGAACTGAATAGCCTTAAAGTGATCCTGACCCCATAACAGCACCCCACATCCCCTTCTTACCTACCCCTGCAGCTTGGTATCCTGCTGCCATCCATCCCTGTTTCTCCATAAACTGCGCTGGCGATCTTTATAATCATTATTTTATTATATCTTTACTGCAGCTTCCTAGTATTAGGAAGCCGCAACAGGCAGGGTTGTGTGCCGCTCTCCCCCGCCTTGACTGTAATTATGCACGCCCCCATGGGCGAGGTAAACATCCGAGAGAATGCTCGCTTCATAGAAGGGGCGGTGAAGTTGGTATGACATAATACGCGTCATACCGGCTTCACCCCCCTTCTATGAAGCGAGCATTCATCTCGCTCGCCAGGGCGCACTAAATACTCAAGGGAGGGTAGGGCACTTGAGCCCTCCTAGCGGCTCTATAAGACTGATAGATAAAAAATATTATAAGATCACCATGCGGTTTATAAAACTGGATGGATCAGCATAAAGACACGTATAAGAAGGATGGGTGCTGTATGAGCAGGAACACTAAAGAAGTTTAAGGGAAGGGTAGACAAACGTCAGGTTTAGAGACGCTGCAGGCCCACTGGAGGGTCCTTGATGCCCACACCATTAAACTGAGGAGCTTCTTATGGTCAGGAGACTTGAAAACCATAACAGTGGAATAAATCCGCTAAGAGGTTCCCTGAGATGTCTCACCCTTGACCTGCTGAGTAGTTCAACATTATTTAACTAAGTCTAAGGAGAACACCAGTATAATATTATTGACTTGGCCAGTCCATAGGGCTCTGACCCCCCCGACCCACAGCTAAGCCCAGTGACATGATCAGCAGGATCCATTTTTTTTTTAATTAAACTATAATGTCCTCAGCAAGGCAAATGGGTCAAATTATCTTAATGAACTGGACCATATTGCTGATGCCTGATTTAGTCAGACGCACACTTCAGCAGGGGAAAGGGCTGAGACCCCTGCTCACGCTACTAAAAGAGAACGACATCCCTTTTCAACTGCTAGCAACCAAAGAGGGGAAGACAGCATCTTTCCTCAGACTAGACAACCTCACCACCTTTTTGCACACCTATAACCTTCATGTCATTGATCTACCAGACTGGCCTAGTGTCCCTGAGCTTCCAGTACCACCTCCCAGGTGGCAATGAGTCTGCAGAGAAAGAACATCCAGACGCACTTCTCCACTGAGTGCAATTGATTGAACTCTTCCCCCCCCCCCCTCCGGAGTCTGTTCTTCAACATGATACCCTAGCTGCTGCAGCCTCTCAATGACCAATCTATGCCAAGACTTCTTTTCAAGAGGCTCTTATTTCAATAAGCAACACCCATATACCCACAGAGGGACTCTAGACATGGCTTACATCATGTGCCTGTGTTTAGTTTCCACCACCCTCTGCTTAGATGTAAAGCAGAGCCACATGATGGACCTTACATCACCAGCCTTGCCTCCGTGTACATGTTGGGATGCCAATGGGTTTCACCAAAGCTTCTGTTCCCATTTATTCAGAATCTTACTGCTCCCATTATTTAGTTTTTTCTGCCCATTCGTTGTTTAACGTTTGATATCTGATGTTGAGGTTTTCTTCAGCCCATTTTATCTGAAACGCAGAGGGAGGGGGGTTGCAACAGAGTTGCTGCTCCTTCGGCTTTCATGCATACACTCTAGTGCTGGATAGTTTAGATCAGGGGTCTCGGCTGGGTTGGTGGGCTGCATGTAGAAAAAAAACTGATATCGAGGGACCGCCTTGCTTGTAGGACTAAGGGTACCGTGATGGTGGGTTTACACACACCAATTTATCTGTTCAATCTCTGAACCAATCTCTGGTTGCAGTGAAATCATGGATACATTGCTCCATGTTGTACACAGCCACAAAATGGAGCAATGTATCCATGATTTCACTGCAACCAGAGATTGGTTCAGAGATTGAACAGATAAATTGGTGTGTGTAAACCCACCATTACACATCGCAACATTGCATGCTATTTCACAGGCAATTTGCTGGCTGCAGTGAAATCATGGACACATTGTTCTATTTTGTGGCTGTGTACAAATGGAACAATGTGTCCATGATTTCACTGCAGCCAGCAAATTGCCAATGAAATTGCATGCAATGTTGCGATGTGTAACGGTACCCTTAGTGACATTTTAGCAATACCAGAATTCTTTGCTCAATCTAGTAAAGTACAAATCCTGATCTTCTTGTAGGAATGTCCCCACCCTAATCTCCTTTATGTAGTAATGTCCCCATACTGGTCCCCATTGTATATTAATGTCCCCCAAACTGGTCCCCGTCTTGTAGTAATGTCCCCATCCTGGTCCCCCTTCTTGAAGTAATGTTCCTCACTGGTCCCTACGTGTAGTAATGTTCCCATCCTATATTGATGACCCCATCCTGGTCCTCAACATGTAGTAATGTCCCCATCCTAATCCCCTTCTTGTGGTAATGTCCCCATCCTAATCCCTTTCTTGTAGTAATGTCACCATCCTGATCCCCTTCTTCTAGTAATGTCCCCATACTGGTCCCCATTGTATATTAATGTCCCCCATACTGGTCCCCGTCTGGCACTAATGTCCCCTTCCTGGTCCCCTTCTTGAAGTAATGTTCCTCCCTGATCCGTACATGTAGTAATGCCCCATCCTGGTCCCCATCCTATAATGACTCCCATCCTGGTTCTCATCATGTTGTAATGTCCCCATCCTGATCCCCGTCTTGTAGTAATATCCCCTTCCTGGTCCTCCTCTCGTAGTAATGCCCCCGTCCTGGTCTCCATCGTGTAGTAATGTTCCTCCCTGGTCCATATCTGTAGTAATGCCCCATCCTGGTCCCCATCCTGTATTAATGTCTCCCATCCTGGTCCTCATTTTGTAGTAATCTCCCCATCTTTTAGTAATGTTCCCTCCCTTGTCATCTTATAGTAATGTCTCCCATCCCAACGCCTTTTTGTAGAGATGTCCCCACAACCTGGTCTCTGTTCTTTTTGTTCTCTCACTCACACACACACATATACACACCTGCACACTCACACATATACACACACACTCACACATACATCCTCACACATATTCACACAAACACATACACACTCACACATTGACACACTTACATCGGGCCATATTTGGAGTTCCTGTCGCTTTAGGCACTTTCAGCGGTCACGTTCCCCCTCCATCCCCCCCCCCCCGGGTTGCTATCGTCGGCTGCAGCAGCGCCTTACCTGACTCCACTCTTCTCATCCCGGCAGCTTCTTCCGCTGTGGCTCCCGGTCTCCCACTTGCCGGCAACAGCCAGCACCCAACACCAGCCTGCAGCACCCGTCAGCTGCCAGCACCCGGAATTAGGTGGCACCCGGCAGCCGCCAGCACCCAGGAGGCAGCACCAGGTGGCACCCGGCAGCTGCCAGAACCCGGCGGTAGCCGCCAGCACTAGGCAGCACCTGGGAGGCGGCACCAGGTGGCATCCGGCAGCTGCCAGCACCAGGCGGCAGCTTCCAGCACCCGGCATTAGGTGGCAGCTGCCAGCACCCAGTGGCCACTAGCACCTGGCAGCCGCCAGCACTAGGTGGCAGCCGGCAGCTGCCAGCACCCGGCATCTGCCGCCAGCACTAGGTGGCAGCCGGCAGCTGCCAGCACCCGGCATTAAGCGGCACCTGGTAGCCGCCAGCACCCAGCGGCCTCTAGCACCCGGCAGCCGCCATCACCATGCGGCAGCCGCCAGCACCATGCGGCAGCCGCCAGCACCAGGCAGCAGCCTCCAGCACCAGGCAGCAGCCGCCAGCACCCAGTGGCCGCTAGCACCCGGCAACCACCAGCACCAGGTGGCAGCTGCCAGCACCCGGCATTAAGCGGAACCAGGCAGCCGCCAGCACCCCAGCGGCCGCTAGCACCCGGCAGCCGCCAGCACCAGGCGGCAGCCGGCAGCTGCCAGCACCCGGCATTAGGCGGCACCAGGCGGTCGCCAGCACCAGCCGCCAGCGATATGCCGCAGGAATACACTCATACACATACACACTCACATACAAATATTCACACACATATACACACTCACTCACATATACACACAAATACACTCACACATATACACATACACACACTCACATATACACACAAATACACTCACACATATACACACAAATACACTCACACATATACACACACTCTCTAACTCTCACACACCCTTAATGATGCCCGGGCCTGTGACAGGAGGCTTCTGACTGGTCCGCCGGCCGCCTGCTTGCATGAATGTACAGGCGCGATGGCACTTGTTTCAGCGGTACCCGGAAGTCACAATAAAGTGGGTACTGCAGCGGCTCCCTGCACAATGGCCCGGGGCATGTTATTTCTTCAAGGTGCCCCGGGCCGCAGTGGGAAGCCTGGCTGGCCGCGTGTTTGAGACCCCTGGTTTAGATACTATCCTAACTTTGCACCTAAGTTGTCTTATTCAGTGGCTTCCACCTTACACTCCAATGGCTTTTTCTTCCCATCTCTCCTCTTCTTCTCCCTACCTATCCACCTCATCCGGGGGATGTTGTAGAGGCCAAAGGTTCACCAGTTCTTTCCCGCACTCCGTATGGATAAACTAAAATGCTGCTCATACAATGTAAAGGGGTTCAACCAGCTAGAAATGAGGACACAGATCACCTATTCGTCTCAAAGTATCAGTAAATGCTTCAACAGACACATTTTAGAGCTGATGCAGTCTCTAAATGTGACTCGGGTACTCCCCACATCGTATCACAGTACAAACCCCGAGTCCATGTTTGATCATTTCAGCAATTTTAAAATTAACACCAGCAAGTCGGAGATACTAAATATCACCCTCCCACAGGGAACAGTTGCACACTTAAGAACAAATTTCCCCTTCGAGTAGAAATCCAACTCACTCAAGTGTCTGGGTATCAAGCTGACAACGGATCCTTCACACCTATTTAAAGCCAATTATGATGACGTCCTCAAATAAGTTGACTCTGACCTTTACAAATGGCATAGATTACATATGTCTTGGTTAGGCAGAATTAATGCTGTCAGAATGGACCTTTTACCTCACTTACTGTTGTTCCAAACAATCCCCTTCCTCCTGCTGGCATCATTCTTCTCTAGACTAAAGAGTATATTATTGAAATTCATTTGGTCCCATGGACGACCAAGAATCTTATTCTTGCTTCTCAACTGATGGGTAGATAGGGGAGGAGTTGGGCTCCCAGATTTTCAATTACATAATGTTCCAAATTATTATTCAAATTGGTTTTAAGTGTCATAGGGTTTTTTTTCAATGAAACCCATTGATGGTATTGTGTCTCAGGGTTCTTTGGATCACTGAAATAATCTCAGATATTGTGATAATTAGTTTGGCAGGTGAACTCAATAAAAGGAAAACTGGGTGTTCCACAATATTAAGCAGGCCAGTGTTTTCAAGTAACTTCGGAAAGAAAAAGGATCTCTCTGCTGCCGAAAAGCAACAAATATAGCAATGCCTTGGACAAGAGATGACAACATTAGGTATGCACGAAAACCTAAGCGTGATCATTGTACTGTAAGAGATTTGTGGCTGATTCTGAGCACAGACGTGGTCGTGCAGATAAAGGCAGAATGAGGAGGTTTCTGCCAGGCAAGTTCTCGGATTAAGAGAGCAGCTGCTAAAAAGGCCTTACAAACCAGCAAAGAGATATTTGAAGCTGCTGGTGCCTCTGGAGTCCTTCGAACCTCAAGGTGTAGGATCCTTCAAAGGCTTGCTGTGGTGCATAAACCTACTATTTGGCCACCCCTAAACAGTGCTCACAAGCAGAAACGGTTGCAGTGGGTCCAGACATACATGAAGACTAATTTTCAAACAGTCTTGTTTACTGATGAGTGCTGAGCAACCCGGATGGTCCAGATGGATGGAGTAGTGGTTGGTGGATGGCCACCATGTCCCAACAAGGCTGCAACGTCAGCAAGGAGGTGGAGGAGTCATGTTTTGGGCGAAATCATTGGAAACAGCTGGTAGGCCCTTTAAGGTTCCTGCAGGTGTGAAAATGACCTCTGCAAAGTATATAGAGTCTTCTGACTGAGAACTTTCTTCCATGGTACAAAAAGCAAAAACTGCCTTCAGAGCAATATCATCTTCATGCATGACAATGCACATCTCATGCTGCAAAGAATACCTCTGTGTGATTGGCTGCTATGGGCAAATAAAAGGAGATAAACTCATGGTGTGGCCACCATCTTCCCCTAACCTCAACCCTACAGAGAACCTTTGGAGTATAATCAAGCAAAAGATCTATGAGGGTGGGAGGCAGTTGACATCAAAACAGCAGCTCTGGGAGGCTATTCTAACATCATGCAAAGAAATACAAGCAGAAACTCTCCAGAAACTCCAGTTCAATGGATGCAAGAATTGTGAAGGTGATATCAAAGAAGGGTTCCTGTGTTAACATGTAATTTGGCCTGTTAGGATGTTTTGGAGTTACCGGTAAATAGCTTTTTATTTCAGTGAATGTGACCTCCTAATGCTGCAAATTCAAAAATGAGCATTTTCAGTTCTTTCAAACATACCAAATGTTAGAAACTCTACTGTGCCTAATAATTTGGAACAGTGCATTTAGAGTTTTTTTTTTATTTTGAAGATTATAATGTTTCTTAAATAAAATTTGATGTATACTCTAATGGGTGATGACCTTTATTATACGGACTGTCATTTGCATCTATCATTTAGGATAATCAGAGAAAAAGAACATTACGTGGCTCTTGGCACTTATTTACTAGATCTTTTCCATACTACTGCAGGGAAGAGATGAGTTGAGGTAAAAACGTTTCACAGCTCCACTAACCCCTAGCGTCAATCTGTTCCCCTTGTTCCCCAGGGGACAGGAACCTCCCATTCATCACGAGGAATCTAAAGTCATTCATTAATCGTCATAAATTATTACACATGACTATCTTCCTGGGACTCTTAACCCCGATCTAAGGGAACCCTTCTTTCCCGGTTGACTAACATGCAGCCTCATTTCTAAATATCCCAAAAATACACCATCCTATTCTATTACACTTTCTTACTTCCTCGAGAGTAAAGCAAATCCACAAACTAAACCATGACACCACTATTCCCCAAGACTCATGGTTCTACTATAAACAGGATTAAAAGCTACATCAAGACCCTGTCGTCTACGAAAATTTTCCGCCCTTAACAACACTTCGACTTTGCCTAGGTTAAGGCATATTTTGTATGTTACGTTTTAAATAATAAAAATTCTAATGGTTTAAAAAAAAAAAACAACACTTCGAGAGGGAAGTGTGGGGGAGGGTCCTCCAGACCACTCTATCAGCGCTCTACAGGATTTTTCAGGAAGAGATTTCAGATTCACTTGACCAGTTCCCCCCTTTTGTGGGGAAGTGGGAAAGAGCCCTAAGGCTGCTTTCACATGGGCGGTTTTCGCTGATCGCGGCAGTTGCGGTGAAAAAAACGTAACTGCCGCGATTACCGCATAACGGCTGCACTTGCGGCAAGCCCCATACAATGTCTAAGGGGCTTGCGGCAGGTGCGGTTTCGGCACTTGCGGCAGCGAAAAACCAGCGCATACCGCATTTTTTTTCGTGGCCGCACTTGCCGCACACTTACTGCAAGCCCCAAAGACATTGTATGGGGCTTGCCGCAAGTGCAGCCATTGTGCGGTAATCGCGGCAGTTGCGTTTTTTTCACCGCAACAGCCGCGATCATCGAAAACCGCTGATGTGAAAGGGGCCTAAAGAAAACTTTTTCTCAATCCAAGAAGGATAAAATATTCCTTCTCAAGTACAAGGCTTCTCTCAGCACTGCCTCGCAGGAAAGGAATTATAAGCGGATGGCAAGATGGTACAGATGCCCTGTGGATATTCATTCAATGTTCTTTTCGTTCTCAGACAGGTGCTGGAGGTGCCAGAATGACAGAGGGTCATACCTACATGTCTGGTGGACATGCCCCTCTATCAATCTTTTTTGGAACATGACCTGTAACCTCTATAGTAAGGTCACTTCGGACCAAATCAGTCCGACGCTGGAACTAGTCCTCTTGAATTTTTGCAACATCTCATTTTCCACTTTCAAACACAGCTTGCTTCATCACTTCCTAACTGCGGCCAAGTTGATTCCCAGGTACTGGAAACAAACGCACAGTCTCTCTCGTGAAGAGCTTGTGACTGAGGTCAAAGACATCTGCAGAATGGAAGATCTCATGAACCAAATCCTAGTCCAGGACCCAGGTACCAGGAGACATTTCAAGACGTGAGCTCCTCGGCTTCTATTCAGACTCCCCTGCTCTCTCCATATGGTTATCCCAGTAACAACATACGCTTGATGTGACTTGCAGGTCATGATAACACCCCCAGGAACGACCAACCCTTTCCTTCCCCCTTTCCTCTTTCTACACACTGACTCAGCTCCCCTTTGCTTTCTTATCCTCCCCTTTCGTTCTTTTCTTCCTTACTCTCCTCTATTTATTCCTACATTTTTCTATAATTCACCTTCACTCTGTTTTTGACAGTCTGCCTTTATTAGTCATGTATGGTGACATTTCTTGTATCTTGACGACCCTTGAAATTGCCGGCCTGGTTCATGAATCACTAGGCTGCATTGAGGCATACTGTCTTAACATTCAGACTGGTCACTAATCAGGATGAATTTGACTGTCTTGTTACAATGTTTACGATTATTCACTATTCCTGTAATTTTAAAGTGGTAGTTTTCTGGATTTGTTGTTTTATTGAATGAAAAATGATTTAACGAAAAATCATCATGAGCAGTCCATGTTCGTTGGCCAATTGGCAGCCCATTTACATTGGTTGATTATTTGTAAATAAGGAAGGCTCATTCAAAACAATCGGCCAATGAAATGCACCCATCGACTCGGGACAGGAAGACCGCGGCATCAACAGACACCTAGTTATCAATTCATTCATACATTTCCAGGAAGAATACCAAACGATTTCTAAGAAAAGATGGTCTTCAGCAGCTATATTATGGAGCTCACATGTTTTTATTAAAACAGACATGTCAGGAGAGTGGACAATGTTCTATAAAATGGTGCTGTATTTTATAAGCTATGCCCAATATTTCAGACATATCGATCTAAGTTAGAAAAAAGGTATGATGTTTGCTACAAAAGCCATATTTTATAATGTGCATTATAAGCAGCAAACAAAACAGAAAAACGAAAAAAGTTATGGTTATATTCTCACCATTAGCATACAGAAGTCCGGCAGATGGCCCGTCATTCCGAACACTGTTGTCTTCAAGTATTTCTCATGACCAGCGAGATCAATGAAAGTTATGATCTTTGAAGATTTCTCGCATATCTTAGTCCACTCCAAACTTCCACCATGACTGTCTGGCTTATTAACAACATGACCATGGCTATCAAATCCCAAGATGTCATTGCCTACACTGCTGGTTCGACCTGATTCAATCTCATGTTTGTGCCGAAAAAGCTTCTGTCTGGCAAAGCCGCGTCCATTGTCAAGTTCTCCATGAGTTAAGACTCCAGGAGTGTGCTTTTCCCAGCATCCACATTTCCTACAACGGCAACCCTATTAGAGAACACAAATGGCACAGCCTCAGATATTAAATAGTACAGTCTTCATTATTGGCGGCAGTCTGATCTCTGGGTCTCCTGCCTACCACAAAGCGACCATGGTTCATTTGGATTATTCCATGCACAGCTGCTCCTCCACCATCACAGCTCAGTGAGATATAGGATATAGCATTGCAAATTAAAAAAACTAAGAACTGTGAAAAACCTTTAAAAAGAGTAAGGCTATGTTCACATGCAGAGTCACATTTGATTGCCATTTCTGTGGGTATAATTGCCTTTTTGAATGAAATTATATATACAAACGTTTCCAGCACCTACTCCGCATACAAGAAAAAGGAGGGAGATTAATTTAAAAGGTCATTTTATTTGAATCATTTAAAAAAAGATGTAAGGTAAATCTTTTTGCATATATAATTTCAGGAGTCAATCCTTGGATTGCCACCTTGGACCTTCTGTGCACCAGTGGACTCCTTAAAGAGGACCTGTCACCAAACCATGCATGGTGACCTAATTACAGTATTGGATGCAGCATGTCTGCTGCATCCAGGCAAGGGGTCACCCAGCACTTGAGCAGCCCTGTACCCCGAGATAATACACTTAGAAAACTTACATCGTGTAGCCATAAAGGAGGTGGCTAGAGGCTGCCGCCAAAGGGCAGATTCACACCCCCTGCATGTGTAATCTGCCCACCGCTGCAAATCATTGTCTCCCTCTTCTGCAGCATAATAGTGTTTTTTTTTGCCCCAGAAATGTCTGTTTAGCCCGCCCCCTGTGGTGACATCACCGCTTATACCCGCCCTGCTCTATGGTTAACATAGAGCAGGGCGGGGAAAGGTTGTGATGTCAGAGCAGGAGGCCGGTCACCCACCCCCTGCACTGACATCAGCGCTTACTCGGGGTACAGGGCGGCTCAAAGCTGGGGGACCCCTTGCCTGGATGCAGCAGCAATGCTGCATCCAGTGCTGTAATTAGATCACCATGCCTGGTTTGGTGACAAGTACTTTTAAGGTACCGTTACACGGCACGACATTGAAACGATGTCGACAACGATCTCGTGGACTCGCGGTCGTTTTTGGCATCATTTCAAAATCGCCGGTGAGATGTCACACGTCTAGATATCATGAACAATTCACCAACGATGTTGTGAGCAGGTATTGTTCGCAAACCCTGCGAATGATCCCTGCTCATTGTTGTGAATAGGCGAAGTCGCTCACAACATCGTTATCGCGGTGTCCCATAGAGCGGTGTTACCAGATCGCTTGAACGACATCGCCAGGTTTTCCAACATGTTGGTAAACCTGTCAACTCCGATCCAGCGATTTATTGGAGTTGAATTGTGCATTTACACGCTACGACACACTGGCAATCTTGTTTCAATGTCGCTCAAACCATGATGTTTCAGCGATATCGTGGGATATCGTGGGTGATATCGTGCCTTGTAACGGTACCTTTAGGCATATACTGTAGGCTGCAACAATTAACTTATCTCTTTAACTTTTTGACCGTTTGAGGCGGTTCGTTTGAGCTTTGTATCCCCTCTTACGTGAGGTTATAGCTTCCTACTTGTGCACTATTGATTTGTGTGTATGTTCACCACGCGGTTTTAGGTTATATGGGAGAACTTTCTACCCATTAAGGCGTTTAGTAAAGGTTATATTTTAAATATTTACTGCACAATGCACTATTTTAATTGTTCATTACATTGTGTTTTTGATACTAGGTTTTAAGGTCCTTGGGACATTCTTATATCCCTTGCTAAATTGTACATTGCATAATATAAAACACATGAGGGCAGTTTAATACCACAAAAGTACAAAACAGGTCTAGATTACCACAAAAGAACTAGGTCTCACCTGCAGGATAGTCAGGCTAATCCGTATAAACTCAGTCCCCACGACTGATTGGCTGCTTGCGGACAATGCAGTGTACACAGGAAACTGCCAATCAGTGGTGTGGTTATACAGGGCTCAGCATTCAGAGCACTGCTACACCTACAGCAGGAAAAACAGGGATTCTATCAAAACTGCACCAAACAGCCCAATGTCATGTTATATCGCTGGAATCAGGCATCTCTGTCACTACATCATGCTGCTCTCAGATTACATAGCAAAAACCTGACAGATGCCCTTTAAAATTTATGTAATCCTCAGTTACATCTAAAACATTGCAACTGTAGTTTCGTATTGTTATTCCAAATCTGGAATTGGGAAATAGCCTTTTGAACCATGGATTGAATTTCCCCCACCCCCACTGTGGTTTAGTAAAGGGAGACTGCATTTAGTTAAAGGTATTTTAGCCAAAGCACCTTATACAGCCGACCACACAAAGAAGTCTTACCTTACTTCCAAGAAGTCATTATCTCCACACACTTGCGCACCAGGTAGTCTCTGACCTTGCCTCCAGCCTCTTGATGCTCCCGCAGCAGAATCATATCAGCACCAATTTGCTCGGCCATGCTAGTTACTGTCGCAATAGACGCCTCCATGTCTGCTTCATCAAGACCATATTCTGTCCCATCTAAACAAAGGGCCAAATCACTCAATGAGAATATGCAACATAAAATGTCTACTAGCAAATAAGTAGTGTACACGACAGTGTTTGCATTTTTGCTCAAGGCCTCCTTCAGGACATCCATAAATCACATGCGTTCAAATGTCCTGTTATTTCACCTACTTCTTGACCTCTCTGCAGCAGCTTATGACACAGTCGACCACCATCTCCTACTCTCTGTGATGCACTCCATGGCAAAAAGGACACTGCTCTCTCCTGGGTTCTCTTCCTATCTTTCTGACTGCTCTTTTAGTGCATCATTCACTGGCTCCACTTACTCTCACTATTGGGGTCCCTGAGGGTTCAGTCCTTGGCCCTCTTCTCTCTCTACACGGCTCGCAGAACACGTCAGCAGCCTGCTGCCTAGGCGTTGTCAGTGGTGCCGCATACGAGAGGGAGATGTCAAATTTGGGGAGGTCAGCGGAGGGCAGGAGCAGAAGAAGTTCAGTTTTGGAAAGGTTGAGTTTCAGATAGAGAGTGGAGATGATGTTGAGACTGCAGCTAGACAGTCATTGGTGTTCTTTAGTACTGCAGGGGTAAGGTCAGGGGCTGAAGTGTATAATTGTGTGTCATCAGCAAGACATGGTACTGGAAGCCAAATCTGCTGATGGTCTGTCCAATAGGGGCTGTGTAGAGAGAAGAGGGGCAAGGACTGAATCATCTCCTATATACAATCTCTCACCCGCTCCTGTTGCTTGCACTTGAAGAGTCCGCCCTTTTCTTACTATGGAAACAACAAAAACCCTCACCGTGGCCCTAATCCATTCCTACCTTGCAATTCTCAATTAATAGCCGCCCCCCTCCTCACTAGATTTCCCCTCTCCAGTCCATCCTAATGCAGCAGCCAGGATCACCTATCTGGCTAACCGTTTCTCAGATGCCTCCACTCTGTGCCAGTCACTGCACTGGTTGCCCCAAAAGTACAGGATCCAAATCAAATTGCTTGTTCTCACCATAAAGCTCTTCACACCTCCCTACATCTCCTCCCTCATCTTGTCTATCACCCTATCCGTTCTCTACGTTCTACAAATGACCTCCCGACTAAAGGTACGTTACACGGTACGATATCGTGAACGATATCGCTGAAACGTCACGGGTTTGGAGTTGTTCAAACAACATTGTTAATACGTCAAAGCGTATGACACGAGATAGACTACGATAAATCGTTGGATCGCAATGGTTTCTCAAATCAGACTATCTTTGTTCAGCCAACCTGCTGCATCGTTGTGTGACAGCGCGATAATGTCATTAACGACTTTGCCTATTCACAAAGTGAACAAGTATCGATATCTAGATGTTGACATCCTCACCAACGATGTTCTAACGAACCGCGCTCCCGTGACATCGTTCGTGAGATCGTTACGACATTGTAGCGTGTAACGGTACCTTAACATCTGCATTAATCCGAACTTCCTAATCCCGGCTCCAAGACTTCTCCCGAGCTGCACCAATTCTCCAGTATGCTCTACCCAAGGAATTAGGACTATCCACAACTTACACAGCTTCAGACACTCCCTAAAAACACATCTTTTTTAAGATGGCCTATCATGCTCCCTAATATAAGTCCTTTATACAGTATATAGCCCATTCACTATCTCTCTGGACATAACTCTCCTTCAAACTCCGCATTTGCCGCAAGTCCCATAGGGAATGAATGGGGGCTTGCCGCATTTTTGCCGCAAGACGTCTGTTAGGCGCAGATGCAATAACTCTGCCGGATCTGCCGTACATCAGCAAAAACGCTGATGTGAAAGTAGCCTTATTGTAGTTGGGCTGGGAAGCATCATTGAAAAAAGCAGACCACACGCTGGATGGCTGTCAGTCAATTATTACCCGAAAGCACATTAGCATGGGTCACATTTATTATCCTAAATTAAATAAGTGAAGACTAATAACAAATACGTTACATTTGAATAAAAGAAGGCATACACAGGGCAGATATAACATTGGCGTCCAGAAGGTAAGAGGCCATTTCTACCTCCAAAGCAGGTGGGATATGTGTTGGACTTTAAAGGCCCATATACACCGTTCTTGCACAGGGGCCCTCTGCTGTCTGCATCCACCAGTATACATATGTAAGTAATGCTCAGCTCTGCCATGGTTTGAAGCTTGATACCAATAGCATCACTACTGTAACTATTTCTGTATGCAGGATTGCATTTGAATAAAAGAAGGGAATGATTAACTTAAGAACATTTTTTTCTGCATTAAATAAAGTCCATATAGAGAAACCAGTTCAAATAGAGGATAATCTAGACAGAAGTTTTACATTAGTATTGTCTTATGCACAAAAGGTTCACTATCACTTTCCACCACAAACTGAAAAAGACGAGGTCGGCAGAGCCAGCTCTATATGGTTGGAGAGATTAGAAGTTACAGCCTTGATAATAGGGGAAAAAAATGTGTGTTTGAGTGTGCGTGAGGTCACATCGTAAACCATCTCAGCATTGCTGCATTCACCAAAACTTGTGGTTACGACTCTGTATAAGCACCCTACTCAGAAGCTACCAGAGAAAGGAGTTATTAATGAATGGTAAAGTGATACAAAATATGCTGGCGACATAGAAATAAAAATTAATACAGCTACACAGTACAGGCTAAAGCTCCATTCATAGAAAGCGCCAGAGTTGTCGTTTTCAGCTGCATTCCAATAGATCCAAAATAGTTGTGTCCACATTCATTGCGCTTCAACACCTCTGAATAAAGCTAACCGAGGGCCTTATTCACGACTGCATTTATTCCTATATGCTGAACTGTTCCCTCTATTACACAACCTGTATCTATGTTTGCATTGATAGAACACACATTGTTGTTCCGGCCTTTATAACGTGGGAGCAGAAATTATGTTTGTGTAGATGAACAATATACCATTTATTGGACCAGCTTATCATTGAATTACAGCTTTACTGCCAAGTTATTCATTAATATTGAAAATAAAATAAATAGTAAAGTATAGACACTTACCAGAGCCTTGTCCGATGACATATATGGTCTCCCCCCTTCCCTCATCCATCCGATCTCGCAGTTGATGTAGTAGACTGTCATACTGCTCTGCACTGGGGCTCACCAACACATGCTGAAAACAGACCATTACAATGAATGACAGCTCACATCAAGGCTCATGAAGACATGCACACCCCTCGCTGCCACCACTCAACCTCTGTACTGACCCTTCATCAGCCTACTGTGGCATTGCTAACAAACAGTAGTGTCTTACTACACCCAATTTACCCAAGGTTTTCAAAGCCAAAATACAACCATGATCCAATATTCTTCTGCTAAAGGACCCAATAAACATTTGGCCCAGCATCTGATGTATATGGCTATCTCCTTAACATCTACAACAAATGTCAGTGAAGAAAAGGAGCTGACTTATTCAATTTCATCTGCTGCTCATTTACTTCTCCAGGAGATCAGCTGCCAAAGGAGTCTGGGAACAGCTCACTCAAAGAGCTAGAAGGAGCATTTCTGTATATGGAGGAGTTAGGCAAGATAGCTGTTGGCCCAAACATCCTACTGTATCCAGTGTCTTTTTTTGTATTTATCGGCCTTCAGCTCGATCTCGAGCCATGGCGACTTGATGGATAAACACTCTGTAGGAAGATTGACCTTGTTCACCTAGATGGGTCTACCAGGGTCTTCTCCGCCGTTATCTTGACAGTATCAAGAGATTGCGTTGCTGGTACAGGGCTTTACAGGGCTTGTCCAGTCTTGTGATAAAAGTCTGCAGTCAGTGTCACATAACTGCAAGTGTGTGATTTGCATCCTTCACACGCTCGGACCACTCAATCCAAGTGAAATGAGCAAGGCTGAGCATGTGTAGTTGCAATGTGGCATGAAGCAAGCAAATCTCATACAGTGGGCCACATGACCGCTCACTCTCACCAGTAATACCGGAGAAGCTGACAGCGTGCAGTGCATATGCTGTAAGGATTTCAAAGTCTGCAGTCACAATGTGACTTATCAGTACACCAGACAGCCCCTTTAAGAATTGGTAAACCACTTTTTTGAGATGGTACTTTGCATTAACATGAAGCTCTGCAGCAGGTCTGGTTTACACAGCGCTCATGCAGATTATTTGTCTCTATGGTAATAGGCAGCAAATAAACTTTGTAGTCATAGTCAAATTCTTTTCTAACCAGTGCAGCCTCCACATCTGCAGTTTTCAGTTCCGGCAGATCAGGCAAACATGAACGTCTGTCCTTCAGGTTGGCCTGATCTGTAGTCTTTTAAATCTGGTGGAATCCTGCCTTTTCTGGGGAAAAAAACCTGTATCTGTCCTAATTGCAGCTAGATTGCATTCTGCCTAATGTATTTTTTTTTATAGTAGTTCCTGACATGTGTGCGACATCGGACACAAAACGCAGATAACTGAAGTTTTATGACAAGCCGGAAGTGCTGCATTTGGCGGATACGGATGAAAACACAAGTGCCGTACAGGTCTGGAACTCCTATAGAAAATGCATTTGAAAAAAAAATGCAATCTTGCCGCAAGCGGGATGGATCCGGTTTTTGCAAAAATAACAAATCTGCTGGATTTTCCAAACAATGAGAAAACAGCGTAATCTAAGGGTACTGTCACACGAGTACACCTCGCCGGAGATATAACCGGCAACGCTTGAGGGCACGCACGTTTTTGGCACCCCACCAGAGTCGCGTGTTCACACGAGGCAACACCTCCAGCGACATTACAGGCGCCATCGCTGCTGGGGTGTCCACAAACCCCAGCGGTGATCCTGTAACATGGGAGACTATGGCTCCCATCGCCTGTAACATCGGCGATCGCCATGTTACATTGGGCGATGTGTACACATCGCCACAGAGTGCTCGCCTGGTTTCAGAGCAGTGCTGAGAGACCAGGCGACCACTCAGAGGCGATATTTAGCACCGACATCACCCCTTTACATTAGGTGACACATCGGCCCTGTCGCCGGTGATAGGCCACGCCCCTGCATCGCCTTTGTAATCGGTGGCGATATGTCCTGATGTGACGAACTGGCCAGTACTACATAGTAGTGTACGAACTTAGTCTGCCCCATTACATTACACAGAATGTTTGCAGTCTGTTGCCATCGACATACAGAGTCCACATAGGATTTTTTTTCTCTCTTATTTTTTTTGTAAATTAAAGGTATTTCCCACAAACAAAATAAATAGATCTTGGAATAATAATTTCAAAATTGGATGTTTTAAAAAATGTTCCTGTGCCGAGATAATCATATATGCGTCCTTGCTATGTATGTGTAATGGATGTGTCTGACTGCACAGGAACATGGCCTGATCACACTATATCTCCTGTGCTGAGATAATCTTATATATGTGTCGCTGCTGTGTACTGTGTAATGGATGTGTCTGACCGTACAGGGACATGGTCTGATCATACCACATCTCCTGTGCTGAGATAATCTTACATATGTGTCCCTGCTATGTACTGTGTAATGGATGTGACTGACTGCACAGTAATATGGTCTGATCATACCACATTTCATATGCTGACATAATCTTATATATGTGCCCTGCTATGTACTGTGTAATGGATGTGTCTGACCATACAGGGACATGGTCTAATCATACCACACCTCCTGTGCTGAGGTAATCTTATGTGTCCCTGCTATGTACTGTGTTATGTATGTGTCTGACCATACAGGGACATGGTCTGATCGTACCACATCTCCTGGGCCGGGAGGATGAAAAAGTTTGCTTAGAGTCCATGTCCGCCCTCATTCAATTATCATACCCTGTGACATCTATGGGCTGCTTACTGGTTTGACGCCATGGCCGCATCATTTCCAGTCCTGCACATTGTGGGGGATTATTGGGTGTATTTGCCAGCTCCAGAGCATGCGCACTGTGCATTTTGAAGATGGCAAGTGCATCCAATTACTCACCCACAATGCGCAGGACTGGAAATGAAGCGCCCATCGCGTCATACCAGTAAGAAGCCTATAGATTTCACAGGGCGTGATAACCATGGAATGAGGGTGGACATAGACCCAGAGAGAACGTCTCATTCCAACTAGACGGTGCCTAATTACCAGGAAATATGTAAGTTATAAAATGCCTTTTTGCAATTATTAATAAACCACACAGTTAACTCAAATAGGGATGCTTAGGGATGTACCAAGGAATCTGCAGGGACAGAAAGAGATAGCTTAGGGAGTCTAAAGTAGCTGAACTGTTCCCTTTAAAGGAAATCTGTCAGCGGTTTTTTGCTATGTAATCTGTAATATTTGTAATGTAATATTTAAAATTCCCGCCTCCTTCTAATAGTATAAAGCGGAGCCGGATGTCACTTCCGGTCCTGCGCAGTGTGTGGGTGTATGGGCTGTACGGTCCGGCCCTAGTGTATGCATAGTGCACATATTGAAGCCGGGCCGTACACCTGATAAGGCCCCACAATGCATCGGACCGGAACCAACATCCGGCTCCGCGTCATACTGTCAGGAGGAGATGGAAAATTTTAAAATAAAGGACACGCATGCTAAGAGCCTGCGAGGGGGGAGGATGGAGACCGCCAATCTCAGTCTACAGATGTAGACTGGAGCCCTCATCATCATAGAATATGTAAGTTGTTAAATTGTTTTTCTAAAGCTTTATAGTGCAGTTTTAGCTCAGAGAAGGATGGTTAGGATTGTGATAGCAAGGTGCAGGGACAGGTAGTGGTAGAATGGAGGAGTAAAACGAGCTGACTGGTTCCCTTTAAAAGCACCACTCTAGCAGTGAAAAAATAAATACAAAAATAGATAAAAATTAACCGTGGTACTTTAAATAAAATGTGCCATGTTTAACAGGACGAATTAAGGGATTGCCCTTATCAAACCATACAGATAAGTAAATTTGGTGTACAATGTTTCAATTCTAAATGTATTATGTATTAATAATTACTTTTAACCATGCATTTTTTTGCTCCTACTACATACATTCACACACCTCGGAAGCATGTCCAGCACTCAGACCCATAGAATAGCGAGGATGCATTCACACATCAGAGCATGAGACACTGATACAAATCGGAAGGCTTCTGATTTGCATTTGGGACTCACGGACTTGTTGTGTAGTGATAAATTTGAATGAAATCATGTGACATTGGTTTGAAAGCGAGCACTCCACTTACTGAAAAAAAAGAACAAGCAACCAAAATTAGTTCCAAAAGAGAAAGAAAAATTGTTTTGCTTCTTATTGATGGAAACACACTGGTGCGTGAATCCAGCCTAAAGCTCTACACTAAAGGCAGATTTACATGAAGCGACATCGTTATCGATGTCGCTGCAACTTGAGACGTGCAGCGACCTCATAGCAATGTCCCTATGTGTGACACACTGCAACGACAAGCTCGCTGATCGTTGGTACAATGGCCAGGGCCATTTTTCAATTGTTGGGTCTCCCGCTGGGCGACCAGCATCGCCGTATGTGACAGCAGGAGACCAACGATCATCAACCTCCCAGCACCGCACAGCAAGCGCTGGGAGCTGGTATGCAGGGTAAGCATCAGGTAACTAAGTGCAGCGCTGCGCTTATTAACCCGATAGGTAACCAGGGTAAATATTGGGTAACTAAGCGCAGAGCTGCCCTTAGTTACCCGATGTTTACCCTGAATACCAGCGATCTCGCTGATCGCTGGCGAGTCTGCCTGTTTGACAGCTCACCCACGATCAGATAACCATGTCTAAGCAACCCCCATCGTTGGTGAGGTCGCTGGAACATCGTTATGTGTAAACCAGCCCTCACAGTTTTGGAGCTACAAGATTTGTGATCTATGGGATAAGGCTTCTCCTTGTGGAGAGTGACATGCCAGTATAGAGAGCTTTAAACACAAAGCTCCTCAGGGTTGAATTCTAGGGCCACTTATTGGAAGCCTTTAAAGGGGAACTCCAGTGACAGAAAACTTTAGTACAGTCCCTGCACTGATATATGATGAAGCAGAGCTGTACACTGCAGTTCTAGGATCTATAGATCATACATACTCCTCTGCCTTGACCCCCACCCCCCTCCTCCTCCTGGGACAGAGAATTTTCAGCCTGGAAGCTTCATGTAGGTGCAGAAAGAAGGAGGTGTGTTGGGGGCATAGACCCTGGGGGCTGCAGGATCATCCTACATTCCAGACCCCTCAAATTTCTATATAGGGAGAGGGCAAGTCCGCCGGTCCCATGCTCACACTACAATTCTGTCCCCGATGTACCATCCTATGTAACAGGGTGGTCCAAACTTGAAATAGCAATTATGTCACCAAGCAGATACAAATACATGCCGTGATTCTCTGCTGTATGATGATTCATAATATGTAATGTTATTGTGAGGCTGAGAGCAGAGGCAAATTACATTGATCACTTCAGCTCTGCATGGTCTCCCCTCCCCCATAGGAACATGGTAGCTTCCTATCCCTCCAACTTTCAATGGATGATCATCATCATCATTCCTTATTGGAATGTAGAATGATCCTGCAGCCTCCAGGGTCCATGCCCTGACACACCTCCTGTTCTCTGCTGCTGCATGAAGCTCTCAATTTTCTGTCCCCTGAGGGAGGAGGAAGATCAAAGGAGCATATATGATTTATCTATAGATCCCAGAACTGCAGTGTACAGTCATGGCCAAAAGTTTTGAGAATGATACAAATATTAATTTTAAAGTCTACTGCTTCAGTTTTTCTAATGGCAATTTGCATATACTCCAGAATGTCGTAAAGAGTGATCAGCTTAACAGCAATTACTTGCCAAGTCAATATTTGCCTAGAAAGTGAACTTTAACCCCCAAAACACATTTCAACATCATTGCAGTCCTGCCTTAAAAGGAGCAGCTAACATCGTTTTAGTCATTGTTCCATTAACACAGGTGTGGGTGTTGATGAGGACAGGGCTGGCGATCAATCAGTCATGATTAAGTAAGAATGACACCACTGGACACTTTAAAAGGAGGCTGGTGCTTGGTATCATTGTTTCTCTTCAGTTAACCATGGTTATCTCTAAAGAAACACGTGCAGCCATCATTGCACTGCACAAAAATGGCCTAACAGGGAAGAGTATCGCAGCTAGAAAGATTGCATCTCAGTCAACAATCTATCGCATCATCAAGAACTTCAAGGAGAGAGCTTCCATTGTTGTCAAAAAGGCTCCAGCGTGCCCAAGAAAGACCAGCAAGCGCCAGGACCGTATCTTAAAACTGTTTCAGCTGCGGGATCGGACTACCAGCAGTGCCGAGCTTGCTCAGGAATGGCAGCAGGCTGATGTGAGTGCTTCTGCACGCACTGTGAGGCGGAGACTCTTTGAGCAAGGCCTGGTTTCAAGGAGGGCAGCAAAGAAGCCACTTCTCTCCAGAAAGAACATCAGGGACCAACTGATATTCTGCAAAAGGTACAGGGAGTGGACTGCTGAGGACTGGGGTAGTAATTTTCTCTGATGAATCCCCTTTTCGATTGTTTGGGACATCTGGAAAACAGCTTATTCGGAGAAGAAGAGGTGAGCCTACCACCAGTCTTGTCTCATGCCAACTGTAAAGCATCCTGAAACCATTCATGTGTGGGATTGCTTCTCAGCCAAGGGAATCGGCTCACTCACAGTCTTGCCTAAAAACACAGCCATGAATAAAGAATGGTACCAGAATGTCCTCCAAGAGCAACGTCTCCCAATCGTCCAAGAGCAGTTTGGTGCCCAACAATGCCTTTTCCAGCATGATGGAGCACCTTGCCATAAAAGCAAAGGTGATAACTAAATGGCTCAGGGAACAAAACAGAGATTTTGGGTCCATGGCCTGGAAACTCCCCAGATCTTAATCCCATTGAGAACTTGTGGTCAATCATCAAGAGACGGGTGGACAAACAAAAACCAACAAATTCTGGCAAAATGCAAGCATTGATTATGCAAGAATGGACTGCTATCAGTCAGGATTTGGTCCAGAAGTTGATTGAGAGCAGCCAGGGAGAATTGCAGAGGTCCTGAAGAAGAAGGGTCAACACTGCAAATATTGACTTGCTGCATTAACTCATTCTAATTGTCAATACAACCTTTTGGTACTCATAATATTTCTGTATGTGATATAGACATCAGACAAACACAAATAAAAACCAGAGGGCAGCAGATCATGTGAAAATATAATTTTGGTGTCATTCTCAAAACATTTGGCCATGACTGTGCAGCTCTGCGTCATCATGTAACAGAGCAGGGACTGTACTAAAAAGTTCTCTCTCCCCGGAGTTCCACTTTAATGACATTTATCATATGATAGGATAAAAATCAAACCAGAATTTCAATTTACAGACTGGCTTGCACCATAACCCTATTCTGATGTTAATAAACTACAGTCATCAACTTAGTGCTCATTACACGGCTGGGCTCTATGCTTATACCTTTAGCAAAGAGCAAGACCCATACTTTCTCGTTTAGGTGCTCCATGCGAAAAAGCACAGCCCTGTAGATGGAGAGTAAACAGCTGTAGTATTTGTCTAGGGGTTTGGCAGTGGTGACACCTGGCCCTTGGTTACTCGTTGTTCCCACGGTTTCCTTTCTATGATTTTTCATTCACTGTAGTGAAAACAGATGAATTACCTACATCACTGTTCCAGCTTCAGCCCAAGGTTATTGTAAAAGCACCTGACAGATTTGTTGTAAAAATGTCTGCAACAAAAAATCTAATATGAAAAGTAGTTGTCAATAGGAAAAAAGTATCCAGCATTTGCTCTCATTCACCCTCCACCCCCTGTTGAAATAGGCATTTTAGTTGGTGCTTTTTTTTTCTTCTAATAAATCCCTGGACAGCGTGTCCCACAAAGGCCTCCCCGAGGAAGGGGGGGGGGGGGCAGCGTGTCCCACAAAGGCCTCCCCGAGGGGAAGGGGAGGCGGCACGTCCCACAAAAGTCCCCCTTAAGACGGGGGGTGGGGCCATGTCCCGCAAAAACCTCCCTGAGGGGAGCATGTCACATAAATTCCACCCTGAGGGGGCGTGTCACACAAAAGCCTCCCTGAGGGAGGCATGTCCCACAAAAGCCTCCCTGAGGGGAGCATGTCACATAAATTCCACCCTGAGGGGGCGTGTCACACAAAAGCCTCCCTGAGGGGGCGTGTCCCACAAAAGCCTCCCTGAGGGGGGCGTGTCCCACAAAAGCCTCCCTGAGGGGGGCGTGTCCCACAAAAGCCTCCCTGAGGGGAGCATGTCACATAAATTCCACCCTGAGGGGGGGTGTCCCACAAAAGCCTCCCTGAGGGGGGGCGTGTCCCACAAAAGCCTCCCTGAGGGGGGCGTGTCCCACAAAAGCCTCCCTGAGGGGGGCGTGTCCCACAAAAGCCTCCCTGAGGGGGGCGTGTCCCACAAAAGCCTCCCTGAGGGGGGCGTGTCCCACAAAAGCCTCCCTGAGGGGGGCGTGTCCCACAAAAGCCTCCCTGAGGGGGGCGTGTCCCACAAAAGCCTCCCTGAGGGGGGCGTGTCCCACAAAAGCCTCCCTGAGGGGGGCGTGTCCCACAAAAGCCTCCCTGAGGGGGCGTGTCCCACAAAAGCCTCCCTGAGGGGGGCGTGTCCCACAAAAGCCTCCCTGAGGGGGGCGTGTCCCACAAAAGCCTCCCTGAGGGGGGCGTGTCCCACAAAAGCCTCCCTGAGGGGGCGTGTCCCACAAAAGCCTCCCTGAGGGGGCGTGTCCCACAAAAGCCTCCCTGAGGGGGGCGTGTCCCACAAAAGCCTCCCTGAGGGGGGGCGTGTCCCACAAAAGCCTCCCTGAGGGGAGCATGTCACATAAATTCCACCCTGAGGGGGGCGTGTCCCACAAAAGCCTCCTGAGGGGGGGCGTGTCCCACAAAAGCCTCCCTGAGGGGGGCGTGTCCCACAAAAGCCTCCCTGAGGGGGGCGTGTCCCACAAAAGCCTCCCTGAGGGGGGCGTGTCCCACAAAAGCCTCCCTGAGGGGGGCGTGTCCCACAAAAGCCTCCCTGAGGGGGGCGTGTCCCACAAAAGCCTCCCTGAGGGGGGCGTGTCCCACAAAAGCCTCCCTGAGGGGGCGTGTCCCACAAAAGCCTCCCTGAGGGGGGCGTGTCCCACAAAAGCCTCCCTGAGGGGGGCGTGTCCCACAAAAGCCTCCCTGAGGGGGGCGTGTCCCACAAAAGCCTCCCTGAGGGGGCGTGTCCCACAAAAGCCTCCCTGAGGGGGCGTGTCCCACAAAAGCCTCCCTGAGGGGGGCGTGTCCCACAAAAGCCTCCCTGAGGGGGGCGTGTCCCACAAAAGCCTCCCTGAGGGGGGCGTGTCCCACAAAAGCCTCCCTGAGGGGAGCGTGTCACACAAAAGCCTCCCTGAGGGGAGCGTGTCACACAAAAGCCTCCCTGAGGGGAGCGTGTCACACAAAAGCCTCCCTGAGGGGAGCGTGTCACACAAAAGCCTCCCTGAGGGGAGCGTGTCACACAAAAGCTTCCCTGGGGGGGGAGGGAGTGTCACACAAAAGCCCCCCTGAGGGGGGCATGTCATACAAAAGCCTCCCTGAGGGGAACGTGTACCACAAAAGCCTCCCTGAGGGGAACGTGTACCACGAAAGCCTCCCTGAGGGGAATGTGTACCACGAAAGCCTCCCTGAGGGGAATGTGTACCACGAAAGCCTCCCTGAGGGGAACGTGTACCACATAAGCATCCCTGAGGGGAACGTGCCCCACAAAAGCCTCCCTGAGGGGAGTGTGTCACACAAAAGCCTCCCTGAGGGGGCGTGTCCCACTGCTGCTCTGTATTATTACCATGTAAGCATTTAGATTAGTTCACCGATTTCTGGTTTAATAGTTATAATAATTTTTACCGAGTGACAAAAATAACTATGATTTTTATTGTTATATTTTATTTGGTCATTAAAAGTATCCAGTGAGGATAGGTGCAGCAGTGCAGGTGTCAAACCAACGTGTATCCCTCCCCCACATATAAACAAACACAGGACAAACAATTGTCTATACGGGTTGAACCCCTGTTGGTTCAATGGGTGATGATAGCACTAGTCAAAAAGGAACCTGGATGTCTGGGACTGAAGGAGAGATCCCCCCGGAAACAATGCGTCTCCAATGGGGGGGGGGTCCCGGACCCTACGACCCGTGATCCTATGGTCAAGTCTTGTTGTTAACGGGTGTTGCCCCGATTAACTAATAGTGCGTCAATCACCTCTATTACAGTCAGAGGTCCTATAGTCGTATAGATCTGGTATTCATCGATTATTATACAAAGTCAGTATTGTAACCCGCCCGACGCGTTTCGCCTCTCCAAATTGAATGAGAGGCTCATCAGGGCTTTGACGATAAAGAGAGTGATGTGTGGACCACACTAGTTGTATGTGGTCTACTCAGTTGTTAGTCTTATGTTCAGACAGTCCGGGCTAGGAACTTGAAAGGGATTTTCAGATATTGGCTTCTGTGGCGTACGAAGAGTCGAGTACAGTTATTTTTCTTGGATGTCTCATTCGTAGTCCAAATTTAAGCCGGAATCGAACAAGGTTCCATTCCTCGCCTCTGCACTTTACAGTGGTTTTGCAGTTTAAATCCAGTAGTTTTAGTGTAATATCCCTTTAGAAATTCCCTCGTTCTGCCCATAAGACATGTGTGCTCCTTTTGGGGCTCGTGATGCCGGTGCCTGTCTATGTCACAGGACGTTAAACATCACCTGTTAAGATATGGTGCTTTCTGATGTTGTCCGTGGGTTCAAAGAAAAATGGTCCCCTAGGTGTTTGCTTAGATGAGAGGCTACATATAGGCTCTGGACATTAGAGCCTCTCATCTAAACAATGATGTGCGTGCCAGGCTGCTTGTAAGGAGGAAAAAACCAGGATCCTCAGATAACCATTTAACCAGGATCCAGTAACCCTGTACGGACCAAAGCAAACACCTAGGGGACCATTTTTCTTTGAACCCACGGACAACATCAGAAAGCACCATATCTTAACAGGTGATGTTTAACGTCCTGTGACATAGACAGGCACCGGCATCACGAGCCCCAAAAGGAGCACACATGTCTTATGGGCAGAACGAGGGAATTTCTAAAGGGATATTACACTAAAACTACTGGATTTAAACTGCAAAACCACTGTAAAGTGCAGAGGCGAGGAATGGAACCTTGTTCGATTCCGGCTTAAATTTGGACTACGAATGAGACATCCAAGAAAAATAACTGTACTCGACTCTTCGTACGCCACAGAAGCCAATATCTGAAAATCCCTTTCAAGTTCCTAGCCCGGACTGTCTGAACATAAGACTAACAACTGAGTAGACCACATACAACTAGTGTGGTCCACACATCACTCTCTTTATCGTCAAAGCTTCTGATGAGCCTCTCATTCAATTTGGAGAGGCGAAACGCGTCGGGCGGGTTACAATACTGACTTTGTATAATAATCGATGAATACCAGATCTATACGACTATAGGACCTCTGACTGTAATAGAGGTGATTGACGCACTATTAGTTAATCGGGGCAACACCCGTTAACAACAAGACTTGACCATAGGATCACGGGTCGTAGGGTCCGGGACCCCCCCCCATTGGAGACGCATTGTTTCCGGGGAGATCTCTCCTTCAGTCCCAGACATCCAGGTTCCTTTTTGACTAGTGCTATCATCACCCATTGAACCAACAGGGGTTCAACCCGTATAGACAATTGTTTGTCCTGTGTTTGCTTATATGTGGGGGGAGGGATACACGTTGGTTTGACACCTGCACTGCTGCACCTATCCTCACTGGATACTTTTAATGACCAAATAAAATATAACAATAAAAATCATAGTTATTTTTGTCACTCGGTACCATGTAAGCACCAGCCTCCTTGGTAAAGACTATAAACACTTACTAAATAAAAAAAAAAATAATGGGACTAAAATAAGATCTTGTATTCATATTATAGAGGGAATATAACAGAGTATATATATTACAAGGCGAAGGGAAAAAAAAACCTTTGCTAGCAGCGTGTTTTATTCTTTTTGTTTTGTTTTTTTTTGCTGGATCCGGCAAAACTGAACTTCTGGAGTGAGTTTGCTGCACTGAAAGTAAAGGGACCGAATAATATTGCACACCCCACTTTTCAGTTATTTATTTGTTAAAAAAGTTTAAAATATCCAATAAATTTGGTTCCACTTCACGATTGTGTCCCTCTTGTTGTTGATTCTTCACAAAAAAAATTAGAATTTATATCTTTATGTTTGAAGTCTGAAATGTGGCAAAAGGTTGAAAAGTTCAAGGGGCCAAATACTTCCAACAAGGCACTGTATAGACATACAAAGGCTTGTATATTACGAGATGACTTGTACCTTTTAATTAATTTCATTTAACTAAGTAGTGTACTGAAAAACGGGATGGGGGAATCGAAATGGGAAGAAATTGTCAAGAAGAAAAAAAAAAAAAAAAAACAATTTTCACACGATTTTTTTGGGAACTTTTATGGTGTGTAATGTGGTAAACGGGACCTCACAATAAGATTCTCCTCATCCGTATAATTACGACAATACCAAACATGTCCAGGTTTTTTTTATTATTATTATTTTATTGGTAAAAAAGGAAAATAATATTAGAAATTTGCAAACCAAACAAAAAATTTAGGGGTTGTCATCATTTTTTAAGACCCATAACATTTTAAATTTTCGGTCTATGGAGCCGTGTGATTGCTTAGTGCTTTGTGGGGCAAGATAATGTTTTTATTGCTACCATTTTGTAATAGATACAATATGTTTTGATGAGGATTGTGGAGTCGGTAAGCCAACTTACTTTTAACCCTTTATTGGAGATTCTTAATAGCCGGGTCAAACTTGGCCTGACATTAAGAATCTCGGGCTTAATACCAGCTTGTATAACAAAGCTGTTATTAACCTCTTTATTACCCAGCGTGCCACCGCCGCCAGGGCCGCTGGAAGAACCTGGTAAGGCGCCTGGAAATGGCACTTATTAATGCGCCATTTTCAAGGGCGACTGTGGGCTGTCGTTCTTTAGCGTGTGGGGGGGGGGGGCTCTATAACAATGGACCCTCACCCCGCTGGAAATACCAGCCCTCAACTGCCTAGTTTTACCTTGGCTGGCATTGAAAAATAGGGCGAAGCCCACACATTTTTTTTTTGCTAGCCAAGGGAAAATTAGGCAGCTGAGGGTGGCATCTCACAGTTGTCTGCTTTCATCGGGCTAAACTTAACATTGCTGAGAAGCCACACGCATTTTTTTATTATAATATTTATTAAACACCCTATAACGCCAGGTTGGTTGCCATACACTAATGTGTATGGCAACCAAGCAGAATCACTGTCCAGATTGAGGAGAAGCACTCTGACTACAGCAGCCAATCACAGAAGCTCTCAAACAGTGTCAGCTTCTCTGATTGGCTGTTTGTCTGCAGTGCAGTGAATATGTAATTAGCCTAATAGGCGGCCCCGGAAGTAGTACTGGGAGACCGGTGAACCCGATCTAGCTATTCTACCATCTATATGTCTATTCTATCTATTCTGTCAACTCTTTTCTCACTTTATACAGCATGAGAAATACCATGTTAAAATCGCATTACACAAGGACAACACACTGACAGCACTCGGATATGATCCAAGAAAATGTCAGAGTCACATAGCAGTTGGATGCAAAACGGAGCAAAAATCGGATGACACTCGTCCAACTCTCGGATACATGAATCGTTTTTACACTCACATACGTGTCCGTATTCTTAGTCTACTGCTCAATGGCCGAGCTTTTGTTGCTACTGGATTAGTGCTAAGTTCTGGTAATGAGAAATGAATCAAAGTCAGCTTTGGCAGCGCAGATATTTGCCTAGAAACTTGGCTCCGGAAATCTTCCACCAAACCACAATGAGGGTGAGGGTCACTAAGCTCATCAGCAAAATGGATGTGTGACTATGGAGATTACAATGTGATCTGTGCTAGGAGACCACCTGCTAGTGAGACATTCAATGGTCAAACCCATTGATTACTGGAGGCAGCTATAATTATTTACTCTAAACATTTGCTCCCCCACAGGGAACTAGAACCTCCTTTAGTGCTCGCCCACACGAGCGTATAAATCAGACGAGTGTAATCGGATAAAAAAAAGGTGATTGCACTCAGACCAATGTTATTCAATGAGGCAGAGCAGATACTTTTTTTTTTTATAATCTGTATTTAGAATGAGAAAAAACAATCTACAGCAAACCAATTTGTATTCAAAATCAGTACAGGGCGTGAAGAAAAATATTAATTTTTTTTAGCGGTGTATATATAAAGGGAACACTAAAATACCACATCATAGATCTCAATGAATGAAATATTCCAGATGCAAATCTTTATTCATTATATTGTGGAATACGTTGAGAACAATAAAACAAAATGCTCAATGTAAATCAAAATTAATATCCCACATGGAGAACAGGATTTGGAATAATACTGGAAAGAAAAGTGTAAAATCTAATTACAGGCTTTAAATCCAACTTAAGTAGAAATGATTGAAAACAAGCAAAGGAGGCTCAGTAGTGTGTGTGGCCTCCATGTGCCTGTATGACCTCCCTACAACGCCTGGGCATGCTCCTGATGAGGCACGGTAGTGTTTGTGGCCTCCACGTGCCTGTACGTCCCCCATACAATGCCTGGGTATGCTCCTGATGAAGCGGAAAATGTTCTTCTGAGGGATCCCATCCCAGACCTGGATTACAGTCAATATACAGTGCCTACAAGTAGTATTCAACCCCCTGCAGATTTAGGTGGTTTGATAAGATGCAAATAAGTTAGAGCCTTCAAACTGCAAACGAGAGTAGGATTTATTAACAGAAGCATAAATCTTACAAACCAAAAAGTTATGTTGCTCAGTTGAATTTTAAAAAATTTTAAACATAAAAGTGTGGGTCAATTATTATTCAACCCCTAGGTTTAATATTTTGTGGAATAACCCTTGTTTGCAATTACCGCTAATAATCATCTTTTATAAGACCTGATCAGGCTGGCACAGGTCTCTGGAGTTATCTTGGCCCACTCCTCCATGCAGATCTTCTCCAAGTTATCTAGGTTCTTTGGGTGTCTCATGTGGACTTTAATCTTGAGCTCCTTCCACAAGTTTTCAATTGGGTTAAGGTCAGGAGACTGACTAGGCCACTCCATCACCTTGATTTTTTCCCTCTTGAACCAGGCCTTGGTTTTCTTGGCTGTGTGCTTTGGGTCGTTGTCTTGTTGGAAGATGAAATTATGACCCATCTTAAGATCCTTGATGGAGGAGCGGAGGTTCTTGGCCAAAATCTCCAGGTAGGCTGTGCTATCCATCTTCCCATTGATGCGGACCAGATGGCCAGGCCCCTTGGCTGAGAAACAGCCCCACAGCATGATGCTGCCACCACCATGCTTGACTGTAGGGATGGTATGCTTGGGGTCGTATGCAGTGCCATCCAATCTCCAAACGTCACGTGTGTGGTTGGCACCAAAGATCTCGATCTTGGTCTCATCAGACCATAGAACTTTGAACCAGTCTGTCTCAGAGTCCTCCAAGTGATCATGAGCAAACTGTAGACGAGCCTTGACATGACGCTTTGAAAGTAAAGGTACCTTCCGGGCTCGTCTGGAACGGAGACCATTGCGGTGGAGTACGTTACTTATGGTATTGACTGAAACCAATGTCCCCACTGCCATGAGATCTTCCCGGAGCTCCTTCCTTGTTGTCCTTGGGTTAGCCTTGACTCTTCGGACAAGCCTGGCCTCGGCACGGGAGGAAACTTTCAAAGGCTGTCCAGGCCGTGGAAGGCTAACAGTAGTTCCATAAGCCTTCCACTTCCGGATGATGCTCCCAACAGTGGAGACAGGTAGGCCCAACTCCTTGGAAAGGGTTATGTACCCCTTGCCAGCCTTGTGACCCTCCACGATCTTGTCTTTGATGGCCTTGGAATGCTCCTTTGTCTTTCCCATGTTGACCATGTATGAGTGCTGTTCACAAATTTGGGGAGGGTCTTAAATAGTCAGAAAAGGCTGGCAAAAGAGATAATTAATCCACACATGTGAAGCTCATTGTTCTTTGTGCCTGAACTACTTCTTAATACTTTAGGGGGACCAAACAGAATGCTGGTGGTTTGAGGGGTTGAATAATAAATGACCCTCTGAATTAACTTTTAACGCTTTAAAAAAAAAAAAAAAAAATTAAAAAAATCTTTTTGGCTGCAGTGCATTTCCCACTTCCAGGCTGATCTACAGTCCAAATGTCACAATGCCAAGTTAATTCCGCATGTGTCAACCAGCTAAATCTGCAGGGGGTTGAAGACTACTTGTAGGCACTGTATCTATCAAAACGTTTCACCAGGAAACATAGGGTATATACAAAATTCTACAATCAATATTTAAAGGCTTAAAATAAGCTTGACAGCATTGTAAAAATCACATAATCAGAAACATACAGAAAAAAGTGCATTAGCCTCAATAGGAGTTTATTGAGATCGGTGCCTCCCAGCTCAATGAGGAGACAGAAAACGCAACCATTGAATTCAAGGCAGGGTACTTGTCATTACGTTGTCACAGTGGATCTATAACAACCATATGTACACAGTTTAAATTATGTGGATGGTCAGATATCAATACCGCCCGAACATGCTTGAAACAGAGTCATTGGGAATTGCAATTAACCACTATCTGTGGTCATTTATGCGTCATATAACCTCTGTACACCAACGTACAATGCACATCTCAACAACAAAAAGGGCATCACGAAACATTGACAAGTATTGCCCATGACCTGTATGTATTCACGGCGAAAAGGATATACAGTGTAGCCACACTAAACTGTGCAAAGATCACAAATGTTCTGTTACCCACAGAATTTGGGACTAGGGCACTAGAATACACAGTACACAGTTCAAATGCCTATAAGAAGGTAGGCTCCTGGTCAATCTCCCTCTGGCCAGTGAGGGGTACAGGGTATATCAACCACCAAGAGTCACCAAATACCACTCTTCCCAGGTCACCAGGAACTTTCCCCCAAACCCCCTCAGGTAGGTCACTGGATTCATCCCAAAGTCTATTCAAAAAGTGTGCAGTGATCAAGCACACATACCTGTTAAGATGGTAGTATAAAGGCTGAGATCCTGTACTGTACAAGCCCCTACACGTTTCGTTCGTAGGAACTTCATCTTACGCGTTTCGTGGTACTTCAGACCACTTCATCAGAGATCCACAAGGTGGATCTCTGATGAAGTGGTCTGAAGTACCACAATTAGACATTAAAGGTATTGCTTTTAACATCTTCTGATTCCTTGGATTTCTTGGAACCAACGGACAGACGGCAGCGCACGAATTACCACCTTTCATCTAATGCTTTAATCTTGGCACAAAATGGCACATAACCTCATTTTCGACTGAAAGTCTGCCTTCCATTCATAGTAACATAGTTTTTAAAGTTGAAGGAAGACTTTAAGTCCATCTAGTTCTACCCATAGCCTAACATATTGAGCCAGAGGTAGGGAAAAAAAAAAAAACCCACGTGGCAACACTGAGCTCCACATTGGGGGAAAAAATTCCTTCCTGACTCCAGATATGGCAATCAGACTAGTTCCCCGGATCAACGCCCTATCAAGAATCTAGTATATATAACTGGTAATGTTATAGTTTTCAAGAAAGGCATCCAGGCCCTTCTTAAATGTTAGTAGTGACTCAATCATTACAACATCAAGTGGCAGAGAGTTCCATAGTCTCACTGCTCTTACAGTAAAGAATCCACGTCTGTGATTATGATTAAACCTTCTTTCCTCCAGACGTAGAGGATGCCCCCTTGTCCCCGTCTCAGGCCTAAGAGTAAAGAGATCATTAATAAGGTCTCTGTACTGTCCCCTCATATATTTATACATTATTATAAAGACCACCCCTAAGCCTTCGTTTTTCCAAGCTAAATAACCCCAAGTTTAATAACCTGTCTTGGTGTTGCAGACCCCTCAATCCTCTAATAACCTTGGTCGCTCTTCTCTGCACCCGCTCTAGTTCAGCTATGTCTTGCTTATACACCGGAGACCAGAATTGTACACAGTATTCTAAATGTGGTCGCACTAGTGACTGGTATAGAGGTAAAATTATGTTCTCCTCATGAGCATCTATGCCTCTTTTAATGCATCCCATTATTTTATTTGCCTTTGCCGCAGCTGCCTGACACTGGCCACTAAATGTGAGTTTGTCATCTACCCATACACCCAGGTCTTTTTCAGTGACAGTTTTGCCCAGTGTTTTACAATTAAGCACATAATTATACATTTTATTTCCTCTGCCCAAGTGCATGACCTTACATTTATCCCCATTAAAGCTCATTTGCCATTTATCAGCCCAAGCTTCTAGTTTACATAAATCCTCCTGTAATATAAAATTGTCCTCCTCTGTATTGATAACCCTGCAGAGTTTAGTGTCATCTGCAATTATTGAGATTCTACTCTGTATGCCCCCTACAAGGTCATTAATAAATATATTAAAAAGAAGCGGGCCCAACACTGACCCCTGTGGTACCCCACTGTTAACTGTAACCCATTCTGAGTGTGTTCCATTAATGACCACCCTTTGTTTCCTATCACTAAGCCAGTTATTAACCCACTTACACATTTTCCCCTAACCCCATTGCTCTCATTTTATGTATCAACCATTTGTGTGGCACTGTATCAAAAGCTTTTGAAAAGTCCATATACACCACATCCACTGCATTTCTTTGGTCCAGTCCACAACTTACCTCTTCATAGAAGCTTATCAGATTAGTTTGACAGGAACTGTCACTCGTAAAACCATGTTGATATTGGGTCATGAGGTTATTTTTCTCCAGATACTCAAGTATAGCATCTCTTAGAAAACCCTCTAGGATTTTACCCACAGTAGAGATTAAGCTTACTGGCCTATAATTTCCAAGTTCAGTTTTTGTCCCCTTTTTGAATATTGGCACCACATTTGCTATACGCCAGTCCTGTGGTACATACCCTGTTATTATGGAATCTTTAAATATTAAAAATAATGGTCTATGACAGTACTTAATTCCTGCAGCACTCTGGGGTGTATCCCATTTGGGCCTGGGGATTTGTCAATTTTAGTGATTTTTAGACGATGCCGTACTTCCTGCTAGGTTAAGCAGGTGACATTTAATTGAGAGTTTTTGTTATCACTGGTCATATTGTCTGTCATGGGATTTTCTTGCGTAAATACTGTTGAAAAAAAGTCATTTAGGCACATTAGCTTTTTCCTCATCCTCATCCACCATTTCACCCAGACTATTTTTAACACTAGAACTACTGCACTCGTGACACCTACACAGAAATACATAGTGCAAAGTAGTCAAAATGACCTCAGTAGTTCTAGTGTTAAAGGGGCCAACACAATCATTTTTTATAAAAATCGGACCAGCAGAAGTGCCATTCAGGGCACGAAACGGGCCGTTGTCCGGCATCTCTCCACGTCCCCCCTCCCTCTAATGTACTGTATGGAATCCTGAACGGAACCCTGAAAAGGAAATAAATTCCTAAGCACCAAATGGGTGAGTGCCCTCTTTTTTCTGGACTGTTTTATTTAACATACACATGAGTGAGCACACCCAGGTGCATAGCTGCCTCATCTAAGACGGCTGATACACGGGGAAACTCCCAACACAAAATCCCAGTACTGCCCGGTCTTTACAATTTGGTTTTCACAATCATTTTTTAGTTTCTTACTATTTATGTAGTTAAAAAATATTTTGGAATTATTTTTACTTTCTCTGGCAATGAGTCTCTCTGTCTCAATCTTTGCTGCCTTGATTTGCTTTTTACAAATGTTATTTAATTTTCTGTATTTATTTAATGCCTCATCACTACCTACTTGCTTTAATTCCCTAAATGCTTTCTTTTGTCACTTACTGCGCCCCTTACAGCCTTATTTAGTCATAGTTGAGCTAAAGACTTCGGCGGCTGGAGTTGGTAAGGGCACAGGCTTGGGCTGCCAGTTTAATACTGTCCACAGAAGCGTCTGCGAGAAAACCTGCAGCTTTATGCATTGCAGGCAGGGCCTCAAGGAGCTGTTCTCTAGGCCTCCTGTCTTTAATCTGAGTTCCAGATCTTGCAGCCACTTGATGAGTAATCTTGCCATACAGGTAGGTGCAATATTCGGCTTAAACGTACACGCCGTTGCTTCCCAAGCCCCTTTAAGAAAACTATCAGATTTCTTGTCCAGGGGGTCTTTCAATGATCCCACATCATCAAATGGGAGAGCCATATTTTTTTGAAACTTTTGCAATGGCAGTATCAATTTTAGGAGATTTTCTTCCATGTCTGGGAGACTTCAGAACACAGTTATGGTATTTCCTTTTCAGGACTTGGGGCACAGATAGTTTCCTAACAGGCTTCTTCCATTCCTTCTTTATTAAAGACAAAAGACTATCATGCACCGTGAAAACCAAATGTTTGCGATCTTGCAAATTACTAAACATTTCATTTTGAACAGTTTTCTGTTCCTTTGGAGTTTCAACCTCCATGGTTGTTCTGACAAGCTTTAGTAACCTGCTAATGTCCTCAGTCGGAAAATTGGAATGGCCACATTCCTCGTCCGAAGAGGAATGGTCAGATGAGTCAGAGTATATACGTTGCCCATCTTGGATGAATCTATCCTCCTAGGAGCTACCACCTGACCCCTGAGGCTGGGAATCTGTAGTAATAGCAACAGTAGAGGCAGGAGCAGAGGACGGGACCCCATAAAGGAACATCTCACTCCGAACAGTGTCTTTAACCTCCCCGTTAATCAAGGATTTAACCCCTTCATGACCCAGCCTATTTTGACCCTAAAGACCTTGGCCTTTTTTGCAATTCTGACCAGTGTCCCTTTATGAGGTTATAACTCAGGAACGCTTCAACCGATCCTAGCGATTCTGAGATTGTTTTTTCGTGACATATTGGGCTTCATGCTAGTGTTAAATTTAAGTCGATAATTTTTGCGTTTATTTGTGAAAAAAATCAAAAATATGGCAAAAATTTTGAAAATTTCACAATTTTCACATTTTTAATTTTTTTTTTCTGATAAACAAGAGAGATATGTGACAGAAAAAAGTTATTAAATAATATTTCCCACATGTCTACTTCACATCAGCACAATTTTGGAAAAAAAAAAATTTTTTGTTAGGACGTTATAAGAGTTCAAAGTTCATGAGCAATTTTTCATTTTTCAACCAAAATTTACAAAACCATTTTTTTTAGTGACCACATCACATTTGAAGTCCTTTTGAGGGGTGTACATGACAGAAAACACCCAAAAGTGACACCATTCCAAAAACTGCACCCCTCAAGCTACTCAAAACTACATTCGAGAAGATTATTAACCCTTCAGGTGCTTCACAGGAACTAAAGCAAAGTGGAAACAAAAAATGGATATTTTAATTTTTTTATCAAAAATGTTCTTTTAGCCTCAATTCTTTCATTTTCACATGGGCAACAGGATAAAATGGATCTTAAAATGTGTTGTGCAAATTCTCCCGAGTACATCGATACCTCATATGTGGTCATAAACCACTGTTTGGGCGCACGGCAGGGCTCAGAAGTGAAGGAGCGCAATTTGACTTTTGGAGCTAATTTTACATTCAAAAAGTGAAATTGCGCTCCTTCCCTTCTGACCCCTGCCGTGCGCCCAAACAGTGGTTTATGACCACATATGAGGTATCGGTGTACTCAGGAGAAATTGCCCAACAAATTTTAGGATGAATTTTATGCTGTTGCCATGTGAAAACGAAAAAATTTAGGCTAAAAGAAAATTTTTGTGAAAAAAAAAGTACTATTTCATTTTCACAGATCAATTTGTAAAGCACCTGGGGGTTCAATATGCTCACTACCCATCTAGATATGTTCCCTGGGGGGTCTAGTTTCCAAAATGGGGTCACTTGTGGGGGAGCTCCAATGTTTAGGCACGCAGGGGCTCTCCAAACGCGACATGGTGTCCGCTAACAATTTGAATAAAAATCAGCTCAAATTGTTAGCTGTAACCATGTTGTGTTTAGTGAGCCCCTGTGTGCCTAAACATTGGGGCTCCCCCACAAGTGACCCCATTTTGGAAACTAGACCCCCCAAGGAACGTATCTAGATGCATAGTGAGCACTTTGAACCCCCAGGTGCTTCACAAATTCATCCATAAAAATGAAAAAGCACTTTTTTTTCCACAAAAAAATTCTTTTTTCATTATTATGGATCAATTTGTGAAGCACCTGGGGGTTGAAAGTGCTCACTATGCATCTAGATACGTTCCTTTGGGGGTCTAGTTTCCAAAATGGGGTCACTTGTGGGGGATCTCCAATGTGGAGACGCACAGGGGCTCTCCAAACGCGACATGGTGTCCGCTAACAATTTGAATGCAAAATGAGCTCAAATTGTTAGCGGACACCATGTTGCGTTTGGAGAGCCCCTGTGCGTCTCCACATAGGAGCTCATCCACAAGTGACCCCATTTTGGAAACTAGACCCCCAAGGGAACGTATCTAGATGCATAGTGAGCACTTTGAACCCCCAGGTGCTTCACAAATTAATCTGTAAAAATGAAAAAGTACTTTTTTTTTCCGCAAAAATCTTTTTTTTTCAATAATTTGTGAAGCACCTGGGGGTTCAATATGCTCACTACCCATCTAGATATGTTCCCTGGGGGGTCTAGTTTCCAAAATGGGGTCACTTGTGGGGGAGCTCCAATGTTTAGGCACACAGGGGCTCTCCAAAAGCGACATGGTGTCCGCTAACAATTTGAATAAAAATCAGCTCAAATTGTTAGCTGTCACCATGTTGCGTTTGGTGAGCCCCTGTGTGCCTAAACATTGGGGCTCCGCAACAAGTGACCCCATTTTGGAAACTAGACCCCCCAGGGAACGTATCTAGATGCATAGTGAGCACTTTGAACCCCCAGGTGCTTTACAAATTCATCCATAAAAATGAAAAAGCACTTTTTTTTCCACAAAAATTTCTTTTTTCATTATTACGGACCAATTTGTGAAGCACCTGGGGTTCAAAGTGCTCACTATGCAGCTAGATATGTTCCCTGGGGGGGTCTAGTTTCCAAAATGGGGTCACTTGTGGGGGAGCTCCAATGTGGAGACGCACAGGGGCTCTCCAAACACGACATGGTGTCCGCTAACAATTTGAATGCAAAATGAGCTCAAATTGTTAGCGGACACCATGTTGCGTTTGGTGAGCCCCTGTGTGCCTAAATATTGGAGCTCCCCCACAAGTGACCCCATTTTGGAAACTAGACCCCCCAGGGAACGTATCTAGATGCATAGTGAGTACTTTGAACCCCCAGGTGCTTCACAAATTCATCCATAAAAATGAAAAAAGCCCTTTTTTTTCCACAAAAATTTCTTTTTTCATTATTACGGACCAATTTTGTGAAGCACCTGGGGGTTCAAAGTGCTCACTATGCAGCTAGATATGTTCCCTGGGGGGTCTAGTTTCCAAAATGGGGTCACTTGTGGGGGAGCTCCAATGTGGAGACGCATAGGGGCTCTCCAAACACGACATGGTGTCCGCTAACAATTTGAATGCAAAATGAGCTCAAATTGTTAGCGGACACCATGTCGCGTTTGGTGAGCCCCTGTGTGCCTAAACATTGGAGCTACCCCACAAGTGACCCCATTTTGGAAACTAGACCCCCCAGGGAACGTATCTAGATGCATAGTGAGCACTTTGAACCCCCAGGTGCTTCACAAATTGATCTGTAAAAATGAAAAAGTACTTGTTTTCCGCAAAAACAATTTTTTTCCATTAATTTGTGAAGCACCTGGGGGGTCAATATGCTCACTATCCATCTAGATATGTTCCCTGGGGGGGTCTAGTTTCCAAAATGGGGTCACTTGTGGGGGAGCTCCAATGTTTAGGCACACAGGGGCTCTCCAAAAGCGACATGGTGTCCGCTAACAATTTGAATAAAAATCAGCTCAAATTGTTAGCTGTCACCATGTTGCGTTTGGTGAGCCCCTGTGTGCCTAAACATTGGGGCTCCGCAACAAGTGACCCCATTTTGGAAACTAGACCCCCCAGGGAACGTATCTAGATGCATAGTGAGTACTTTGAACCCCCAGGTGCTTCACAAATTCATCCATAAAAATGAAAAAGCACTTTTTTTTCCACAAAAATTTCTTTTTTCATTATTACGGACCAATTTGTGAAGCACCTGGGGGTTCAAAGTGCTCACTATGCAGCTAGATATGTTCCCTGGGGGGTTTAGTTTCCAAAATGGGGTCACTTGTGGGGGAGCTCCAATGTTTAGGCACACAGGGGCTCTCCATATGCGACATGGTGTCCGCTAACAATTGGAATTGTTAGCGGACACCATGTCACGTTTGGTGAGCCCCTGTGTGCCTAAACATTGGGGCTCCCCCACAAGTGACCCCATTTTGTAAACTAGACACCCCAAGGAATGTATCTAGATGCATAGTGTGCACTTTGAACCTCCAGGTGCTTCACAAATTGATCTGTAAAAATGAAAAAATACTTTTTTTGTGGAAAAAAAGTACTTTTTTATTTTTATGGATCAATTTGTGAAGCACTTGGGGGTTCAAAGTGCTCACTATGCATCTAGGTACGTTCCTTGGGGGTCTAGTTTCCAAAATGGGGTCACTTGTGGGGGAGCTCCAATGTGTAGGCACACAGGGGCTCTCCATACGCAACCTGGTGTTTGCCAACAATTGGAATTGTTAGCGGACACCAGGTCGCGTATGGAGAGCCCCTGTGTGCCTAAACATTGGAGCTCCCCCACAAGTGACCCCATTTTGGAAACTAGACCCCCCAGGGAACATATCTAGATGCACAGTGAGCACTTTGAACCACCATGTGCTTCACAAATTGAGACGTATAAATGAATAAAGAAACTTTATGTGAAAAAACATACTAGTCTAGTAGTTGCAATTCGCAGCATAGGGAACCCATGGGGCTCTGTCATATTTTTGGTCCAGCCAGGTACAACTTGGCAGCTACGGACTGCCACCAGCCCCCAGCTGCTTCGTCATACCTGGCTGGAACCAAAAATACAACGAAGCCTATTTTTTTTTTATTTCTAGAATTATTTCTAGAAAAAAAATGACATAGGGCTCCGCCATATTTTTGGTCCAGCCAGGTACAACTTGGCAGCTACGGACTGCCACCAGGCCCCAGCTGCCTCGTCATACCTGGCTGGAACCAAAAATACAGCGAAGCCTATTTTTTTTTTTATTTCTAGAAATATTTTTAGAAAAAAAATGACATAGGGCTCCGCCATATTTTTGGTCCAGCCAGGTACAACTTGGCAGCTACGGACTGCCACCAGCCCCCAGCTGCCTCGTCATACCTGGCTGGAACCAAAAATACAGCGAAGCCTATTTTTTTTTTTATTTCTAGAAATATTTCTAGAAAAAAAATGACATAGGGCTCCGCCATATTTTTGGTCCAGCCAGGTACAACTTGGCAGCTACGGACTGCCACCCACCCCCAGCTGCCTCGTCATACCTGGCTGGAACCAAAAATACAGCGAAGCCTATTTTTTTTTTATTTCTAGAAATATTTCTAGAAAAAAAAATTACGTGGGGCTCCGCCATATTTTTGGTCCAGCCAGGTACAACTAGGCAGCTGGGGGCTGGAATCCTCAGCATAGAGAGGCCCAAGCGTTCTGGGCCCCCCATGCTGCGAATTGCAGCCCGCAGCCGCCCCAGAAAATGGCGCATTCATTGAAGCGCCATTTTCTGGCACTGTACCCACGCTCTTCCAGTTGCCCTGGTGCCGGTGGCTAACTGGGTAATAAAGGGGTTAATGCCAGCTTTTTATTGGCAGCTGGCACTAAGCCCGAGATTCATAATATAGGGCCAATGTTAGACCCGCCATTAGGAATCTCTAGTACAGTAAATAGTCAATAAATACACACAGAGAAAAATCTTTTTATTTGAAAAAAAAACAGACACAATTCGGACTCCATCTTTATTATAAAAAGATCCGACGTAGTCCACAACGAAGGTCCCACGACGCTCGATCGCTCCGACGTAGTCCATAACGAAGGTCCCACGACGTTTGTCTCCGACGTAGTCCACAACGAAGGTCCCACGACTCTCGATCACCTTTGCTTTCAGATCGCTACTCTGGAGCCCGATCCGCCAGCATGGTGATCGAGCTGCAGAAAGTGATCTGACACCCCGGGCGCAGTGACCCATTATGTGCATCACTGCGCCTGGGCTGCCAGATCACTTTCCGCAGCTCGATCCCCATGCATGGGGATCGAGCTGCGGAAAGCGAATTCTTGGCAGCACAAGGCGCAATTGACCCACACTAATGTGCCATAACTGCGTGGTCCAGGCTGGTCAGGATTGCTTTTCTGCAGCTCGATGCCCATGCAGGGAGATCGGGCTGCAGAGCAGCGATCTAAGAGCCTGGGCGCAGTGACCCACTATGTACATCACTGCGCCTGGGCTGCCAGATCGCTTTCCGCAGCTCGATCCCCATGCATGGGGATCGAGCTGCGGAAAGCGATCTGGCAGCACAGGCGCATTGACCCACTATGTGCATCACTGCGTCCGGGCTGTCAGATTGCTTTCTGCAGCTCGATGCCCATGCAGGAGATCGGGCTGCAGAGCAGCAATCTAAGAGCCTGGCGCAGTGACCACATGTATGTGCATCACTGCATGCTGGGATGAGCTTCGAGTCGATCCCCATGGCATGGGATCAGCTGCGGAATACTCTGGCAGCCAGGGCAGTGATGCACAGTGTCATGGCCGGGGTGGTCAGATCACTTCCTGCAGCTAGATCCTCAGAATCCAGCTGTAGAAGTGATCTGACAGATCCAGTACAGTGATCCACAGTGATCACATAATGGTCACTGTGGATCACTGTGCTGGATCTGTCAGATCACTTCCTACAGCTGGATCCTCAGGATCCAGCTGTAGAAAGTGATCTGACAGATCCAGTACAGTGATCCACAGTGATCACATAATGGTCATGTGGATCACTGTGCTGATCTGTCAGATCACTTCCTACAGCTGGGTCCTCAGGATCAGCTGTAGAAAGTGATCTGACAATCCGTACATGATCACAGTGATCACATATGGTCACTGTGGATCACTGTGCTGGATCTGTCAGATCACTTCCTACAGCTGGATCCTTAGGATCCAGCTGTAGAAAGTGATCTGACAGATCCAGTACAGTGATCCACAGTGATCACATAATGGTCACTGTGGATCACTGTGCTGGATCTGTCAGATCACTTCCTACAGCTGGATCCTCAGGATCTAGCTGTAGAAGTCATCTGACAGCTCCAGCACAGAGCTGTCAGATCGCGGAAGCGGCCGGGAGAAGAGGAGGAGGAGCGGGACGCAGCCGTGCACCGGGTGCAGGATGGAGCGCGATCGCCGGAGGGGTGAGTGGGAGAAGCGATCGCCGCTCCGGTGGTCGGGGGGGGCAGGCAGGGGGAAGAGGGGGGGTGACAGGGGATGGGGGGGCACTCACAGGAAGCGGGGGCAGGCAGGAGCAGGCGGGCGGCAGGAAGAGGAAGCCCGCGGTAGGGACAGGAAGCGGGCGCAGGGACAGGAAGCGGGGGGGGGGGGGGTAAGAAAGATGAAGAGGGGGCAGGATAGAGAGGTGGGGGACAGGGGGGCACTTAGAGGATGCCAGGGTAGCAGATCGGAGGGTAGGGAGAGCAGGGGCAGGCAGGGAAGCATTACAGGCGCGGTGATTTTCACTTTCACTTTTGAGCGCCAATCACCGCGCCTGTAGCCGGGGGGTGGGGGTGGGGGCAAATCGACCCCCCATGGGGTGTTGTACAACACCCCATGTACCTGCAGGCCGAATGACAGGTCAGTGAGACCCTCACTCGGCCTGCAGGAGCCCGATCAATCCATGGCCCACCCCCTGGGCCAAGGGTCGGGAACGAACTTGTTTCCATGGCCCAAACGGTGGGCCAAGGGTCGTGAAGGGGTTAATGTCCTGAAACAGGTTTGAAGTATCCTCCACTATAGTACGTTCTATACAGGCCGGGCAGAGTTGTTTCATATAACCCTTGGCAAGGTCTTTCTTGCACATAATAAAGACCTTGTGTTTGGTCTTTGCAGTACATTTTATGGCCTATAACAGAAGAACATATAACATGCCATCAATAAAAACTGCCTTGCAACAAGGCACTCACCCATCCAGATGTCAGTAACTACCACACTTTGGGAGGCCATGGGCTCATCCACGCTGGGTATGCCAAGGTCCGACATCCTGGAGGCGCTTACACTCTCCTGCAGGACGCATCTCTAGAGAGAAAGGGCGGTAAAATACGAACGCCCACGGCCATCAAACCGAAACCGGAAGTGCGCCGCTCCCTCCGTGGGCATGACGTCATCAGGCCACGACCGGAAATAGTTGCACAGGAAGCATGCGAGCTCAAAGAGACGCGGCTTACCGCTGCCCGCCGCACAAGCTGGCTCAGTCTCCCTCAGGGAGCGGACAGTCGGAATGCCTCCAACTGGGGCCCAACGAAGGGTGATTCACATAAGAGATTCTGCAGGCTCCAGCCTACACTCTGAGCACAGCAGCATGAAGGGAACCTGGATGCTTCCTGGCAGCACCAGTCCCCAGGATCACAGGTATCTTTCAACAGGTGTTCCTGCCTAGGAACAGGAAACCACACTGAAGGGATCGAGAGAGGAGCCACCCCTTTTATCTTCAGTAGTGTTTCCTTTTCCTGTTCCTAGACGGATACTCCTCTCTCATGTCACAGTGCTGTCATGGTGATAGGGAAATGGTCTTTGGTTCCCCACCTGAAGAACCGCTCATTTATACGTGTTGTCTTGCTAATTTCCTATAATTTCTACCTGGTACCTGTTCCTTTTGCAAAACAGCAGGAGAAATTGATTCACAATCAGTTTTGCTTTATAACTGAACTGGATGACTTCACAGCAGTTTTTTTGAGCAGTGTATATAATATTATCTATTTATTTACAAAGCACCATTGATTCCATGGTGCTGTACATGGAAAAGGGTTACGTACAAACAAGTTAGGCCTACCTCTAATATCACCAGGGGTGAACCTAGCCCCTCTGCTGCCTGAGACTAACTGCAAAACGATCCCCCACGCTAGTAATTTTTTTTTTATCAGTAAAAATACATCTGGTGCATACAGATTTATAGTTATCCTGTACAAATGAGCAAAATAGTGGACATTTTAGTTTACAGAAACAGAAAAAAAGATCTCCACATAAGGAAGTCAGCGCCATCACATGTACATACAAGAACGACACAGAAGAATCCAGAACAAGGATCATTAATGGCAATGGCGGCTTGGTACAAACATATAGACACATGACGACTGGGAGAGCTGTGGTCCTGTAGGCAAACAGTCCTGCATCCTTATAGCACAGGAGGCAGCACTGATTGCCATCCTCTGGCACACACCTACACTACTCTGGACCGCTGCCTAGCACTAACTAGTCAAACATGTCACCATGCAGCACCATCCACACGCCACAGGTAACGACCTGCAGTCTGAGCATCAACAAGCCGCCACTGCACTAAACTGGTAAAATGGCGCTTCTCTCCAACAGACCATTGCTTAGCCAATCACAAGCGCCAGCACACGGGGCTGTCTGGAATTAATAACAGGGTCCTTCCTATTGGGTTGAGCAAAGGATGTGGCGGCAGCAGCAAGGGGGAAGAGCATCACCGACCAACCGCTGCTCAGGAGAAACATGGCTGGATGCCTGTATGTACTGAAAAGGTGCAATGGACATGGCGTGTAAGTTATGGCCAATCAGTCCTGCAGCAGAGGGACATCCAGCATCATAGAACTCATGGAGCCCCAGAGCAGAAGTTCTAATTGGGCACCGCCAAAAAAAGAATATTTGGCTGGCGCGCATAGGTACATCTCTCACAACATTTCATCACTTACAAAGTAATTTTCCTCTTACTGAAGCCCCCAGATTCCCCTTTCATTGCCCCTATAAAGTGTGATTCCAACATAAGGGCCCCACAAACACTGTATGATCCCCCACAGTGCATTCCTCCACACACACAGTATGATGATGACCCTACTATATCTCCATCAACTGCCCCAGTACAGTATGACCCCCAACTATGACCCCCGCCCAGCCCTCCATGTAGTATAATGGACCTATGTACAGTATAATGGCCCCCAACACAGCTCTGAAATAGCCCTTCATAAAGTATAAAGGCTCCCTTGTAGCCCTCAAAGTATTGTCATGCCTCCCACAGAGCCCTCCAAATATTATAATGGCTTCCATGTAGTATAATTGGCTCTATATAATATAATGCACCCCATAAAGTATATTGCACCCCCATAGTCCCCCATATAACAATGCACCCCCATAGTTCTCCATATAGTATAATGCACCCCCATAGTCCTCCATATAGTATAATACATCCCCTATAGCCTTCCTTATAATATAATGCTCCCCCATAGTCCTCCATATAGTATAATACATCCCCTATAGCCTTCCTTATAATATAATGCTCCCCCATAGTCCTCCATATAGTATAATGGGCCCCCATAGTCCTCCATATAGTATAATGGGCCCCCACTGTCCTCCCATATTATATTGCACATTATATTTTTCCACTCAGTGTACTCACTGATTTAAAAAAATAAATACTCACCTCTCTTCTTGCTGTTCTAGTCTCCTCAGCATCTGCTCTGCACGTCTCAGTACAGCGGCGCCCCGCCGTGCTGAGCTGCAGAAGGCGGACAGTAGCGGCCGGGACTCGGGAAAAGAATGCTGCCGGCAGAGGCGGCTGGAACTACAGGAGTGGGCGCGGCATCCATAGGTGGCTACCACAGGTACACACATCTCCCACATACGCAGTTCAGCTCCATACAACTAGTACACGCTCGGCTCTGCTACATCCACACTCAATCCCTCCCAACCCCACACACAAACTTCACCTCATCCAGGACTGAGGAGCTGATCATGTGAACCCCTGACTCCTCCCCTCCATTGACATCATCACAGGTCCTTTCAGCACAGAGCAGTGTGCAGCTCTGTGGAGATGAAAGCTGCCTCACACTGCGTAGGGAGGGGGTGAAACATGCGGCCGGCGGGGAGAGACCAATGGCACCACCCTGCCTGCTGAGTATGCGCCTGGGGCAGATTCCCCACCAGGCACTCCCCTGGATATGCAACTGGCCTGGTCGCAGCAGTAGCGGCAGGACTATAGGAGTGGGAGCGGCATCTGCAGGGGGCTGCGCTACCACCAGGCGCCCCTGCGGATGCTGCCCCCTGTCTAATAGCGGGGCCGCCGCCTGAGGCAGACACTTCATGTCGCCTCATTGATGCTGTGGCCCTGAATGTCACCATATAGTGCAAAAGCAATATAGTTCAGCTTTTTGTACAAAGTAAACAACTACCGTATATACTCGTGTATAAGCCGAGTTTTTCAGCCCAAAAATTGGGCTGAAAAGTCCCCCCTCGGCTTATACACGGGTCAATACGGTAAATGGTGTGGTGGGGGCTGCGTCCTGGGCTGGGGAGGCTGGACGAGGCTTCTCCTGTGTGTCCCTCTATATGGCGTCCCCTGTCCTGTGTGCCCCTCTGTATACCGTCCCCTCTCCTGTGTGCCCCTCTGTATACCGTCCCCTCTCCTGTGTGCCCCTCTGTATAGCGTCCGCTCTCCTGTGTGCCCCTCTGTATAGCGTCCGCTCTCCTGTGTGCCCCTCTGTATAGCGTCCGCTCTCCTGTGTGCCCCTCTGTATAGCGTCCGCTCTCCTGTGTGCCCCTCTGTATAGTGTCCCCTCTCCTGTGTGTCCCTCTATAGCGTCCCCCCCCCCTCCTTCCAGTGTCAGTTCCCGCTTTTCTTCGCTCACAGCAGTCATTGTGACCTGTGCCCGGTGCAGTGAGGGTTAAATCAACAGGAGGCCGTAAACCCCGCAGCGCCAGCACAGTACCCCCATCATCCTCACTGCATCATGAACGGTCTGGGCCTCGCGGCGTCACAGTCTCCAGCAATACCGGCTCCGGCACCTCCAGATATTCATTTAAGAAAGGTATGTCTCCAGGTGCAGCAGAAAGAATCATCCCGATGCACACCGACACTGACACCGCACCGACACTGCACACCAACAGTACACCACTGGGGAGTCTGCCTGTATACTACCACTGGGGAGTCTGCCTGTATACTACCACTGGGGAGTCTGCCTGTATACTACCACTGGGGAGTCTGCCTGTATACTACCACTGGGGAGTCTGCCTGTATACTACCACTGGGGAGTCTGCCTGTATACTACCACTGGGGAGGCTGCCTGTATACTGCCACTGGGGAGGCTGCCTATATACTACACACTGGGGAGGCTGCCTGTATACTGCCACTGGGGAGGCTGCCTATATACTACCACTGGGGAGGCTGCCTATATACACCACTGGGGAGTCTGCCTGTATACTACCACTGGGAGGCTGCCTGTATACTGCCACTGGGGAGGCTGCCTATATACTACCACTGGGGAGGCTGCCTATATACACCACTGGGGAGTCTGCCTGTATACTACCACTGGGGAGTCTGCCTGTATACACCACTGGGGAGTCTGCCTGTATACTACCACTGGGGAGTCTGCCTGTATACTACCACTGGGGAGTCTGCCTGTATACTACCACTGGGGAGTCTGCCTGTATACTACCACTGGGAGTCTGCCTGTATACTACCACTGGGGAGTCTGCCTGTATACTACCACTGGGGGAGTCTGCCTGTATACTACCACTGGGGGAGTCTGCCTGTATACTACCACTGGGGGAGTCTGCCTGTATACTACCACTGGGGGAGTCTGCCTGTATACTACCACTGGGGAGTCTGCCTGTATACTACCACTGGGGAGTCTGCCTGTATACTACCACTGGGGAGTCTGCCTGTATACTACCACTGGGGAGTCTGCCTGTATACTACCACTGGGGAGGCTGCCTATATACACCACTGGGGAGTCTGCCTGTATACTACCACTGGGGAGTCTGCCTGTATACTACCACTGGGGAGGCTGCCTATATACTACCACTGGGGAGGCTGCCTATATACTACCACTGGGGAATCTGCCTGTATACTACCACTGGGGAGTCTGCCTGTATACTACCACTGGGGAGTCTGCCTGTATACACCACTGGGGAGTCTGCCTGTATACACCACTGGGGAGTCTGCCTGTATACTACCACTGGGGAGTCTGCCTGTATACTACCACTGGGGAGTCTGCCTGTATACTACCACTGGGGAGTCTGCCTGTATACTACCACTGGGAGTCTGCCTGTATACTACCACTGGGGAGTCTGCCTGTATACTACCACTGGGGAGGCTGCCTATATACTACCACTGGGGAGGCTGCCTATATACTACCACTGGGGAGGCTGCCTATATACACCACTGGGGAGTCTGCCTGTATACACCACTGGGGAGTCTGCCTGTATACTACCACTGGGGAGTCTGCCTGTATACACCACTGGGGAGGTTGCTGTATACTACCACTGGGGAGGCTGCTTTACACTACCACTGGGGGGCCTGTATACCACACTGCTGGGGGCTGTATACCTGTGCTGGGTTCCACCCTCGGCTTATACACGAGTCAATAGGTTTTCCCAGGTTTTGGGGGCAAAAGTAGGGGGGTCGGCTTATACGCGGGTCGGCTTATACACGAGTATATACGGTAATTTCAATAAGTACCCCCCACATTCATTTTAAAAATAAATATATTAAAATATTTGGCATCACCGCATCCATAAAAATGTGAACAATATTAGTGAATATGCAACCCGTGGTCCAGCAGCAACATAGGTACTTCTGGCTGCCGGCTGGGAGCCCAGCACAACCCCGCCTACCTACCGTCATCTGACCCTTCTTTCAATTAACAGGCCTGGCACAGTGTCACATTTGTACCACGCCACAAAGATAGTCACGCCAGGCTGGCTAATCAAAAATGGAGCCGCAGGTGAAGTCAGGTAGGGAATGGTTCACTGGGCTCCCATCCGGCTCCCACAGACGCTGCTGGACTGGAAACATTGAATTGATTCAATTTCGAACCATCCATAATCAAAACATAAAACTATTTATTGAGACACATAAAAATCAAGAGGCCAGAAGTGTTTGGTTCAGTAACAGTACCTTCCCAATTTTCTGTATACTACGACGATACACTGGGTTCAGTACAGAATGGTGTCACTCAATTATAATTTTTCATGCAAAAAAAAAAAAAACCACCATCACAGAGCTATGCCGATAGAAAAATATAAAAAGTTTTCTTTCTTGGGACCTAGGGAAGGAAGAATAAAGAAAGCCCAAAGAAAGGGTTAATCGCCTGAACTGTGAATAATAAACACAAATCAGCTGCCAGGAAACGTAATAAAGTGCAAGGAAAAGTTTCAGCCTCTTGGGTCATTTATGACGTTTAGGTTATAAATAGAATTAAAGTTTGTGTAAAGAGGAATTTGACACCGCTCCACCCACAACTATTATTCTGTTGCCTGAATGTTTCATCAGCTTGTTATTATCCCTCGTAAATGATATCAGACTCATCACGAACAGAAAACAGACAGCGAGTAAAGCCGCCACAGATAGAAGAGCAGAGCAATGTGATGGAAACATGCAGGAGAAAGCAGTCAGGAGATGTGGAGCCGCGTCCATCCTGTATGCACTACAGCCCAATCATAAGCAGGCGAGAGTCTCATTATGTGGCTGTACAGAACAAGTGTCAACAACAGACACCGGATAGCATACACACCGCACGTGACCAGCGCAGACACCAGATAGCGCGCCCTCCCTCCACACCCCGGTGGGATCACACGCTCATGCGTGCCCCGGCGGGGTTGCACGCTCTTGCACGCGCGCCCTCCCCACACCCCGGCGGGGTTACAGGCTCGCTCACGCGCGCCCCTCCCCACACCCCGGCGGGGTTACACGCACGCTCGCTCACCGCGCGCCCTCCTTACACCCCGGCGGGGTTACACACAACGCTCGCTTGCTTGCTTACGCGCGCCCTCCCCACACCCCGGCAGGGTTACACACACGCTCGCTTGCTTGCGCGCGCCCTCCCCACACCCCGGCGGGGTTACACACACGCTCGCTTGCTTGCTTGCTTACGCGCGCCCTCCCCACACCCCGGCGGGGTTACACACACGCTCGCTTGCTCACGCACGCCCTTCCCACACCCCGGCAGGGTTACACGCTCGCTCACGCGCGCCTTTCCCACACCCCGGCGGGGTTACACACACGCTCACTCACGCGCGCCCTCCCCCACACCCCGGCGGGGTTACACGCTCGCGCGCGCGCCCTCCCCACACCCCGGCGGGGTTACACGCTCGCTCGCCGCGCGCGCGCGCCTCCCCACACCCCGGCGGGGTTACACGCTCGCGCGCGCCCTCCCCACACCCCGGCGGGGTTACACGCTCGCGCGCGCCCTCCCCACACCCCGGCGGGGTTACACGCTCGCGCGCGCCCTCCCCACACCCCGGCGGGGTTACACGCTCGCGCGCGCGCCCTCCCCACCCCCCGGCGGGGTTACACGCTCGCGCGCGCCCCCTCCCACCCCCCGGCGGGGTTACACGCTCGCGCGCGCCCTCCCCACCCCCCGGCGGGGTTACACGCTCGCTCGCGCGCGCCCTCTCCCCACCCCCCCAGCGGGGTTACACGCTCGCGCGCGCCCTCCCCACCCCCCCAGCGGGGTTACACGCTCGCGCGGCGCCCTCCCCACCCCCCCAGCGGGGTTACACGCTCGCGCGCGCCCTCCCCACCCCCCCAGCGGGGTTACACGCTCGCGCGCCGCCCTCCCCACCCCCCCCCAGCGGGGTTACACGCTCGCGCGCGCCTCCCCCACACCCCAGCGGGGTTACACGCTCGCGCGCGCCCTCCCCACACCCCAGCGGGGTTACACGTCTCGCGCGCGCCCTCCCCACACCCCAGCGGGGTTACACGCTCGCTCGCGCGCGCCCTCCCCGCACCCCAGCGGGGTTACACGCTCGCGCGCGCCCTCCCCACACCCCAGCGGGGTTACACGCTCGCTCGCACCCGCCCTCCCCCACACCCCAGCGGGGTTACACGCTCGCTCGCTCGCGCCGCGCGCGCCCTCCCCACACCCCAGCGGGTTACACGCTCGCTCGCGCGCGCCCTCCCCGCACCCCGGCGGGGTTACACGCTCGCGCGCGCCCTCCCCGCACCCCGGCGGGGTTACACGCTCGCGCGCGCCCTCCCCACCCCCCCAGCGGGGTTACACGCTCGCGCGCGCCCTCCCCACCCCCCCAGCGGGGTTACACGCTCGCCGCGCGCCCTCCCCGCACCCCAGCGGGGTTACACGCTCGCGCGCGCCCTCCCCGCACCCCAGCGGGGTTACACGCTCGCGCGCGCGCCCTCCCCGCACCCCAGCGGGGTTACCACGCTCGCGCCGCCGCCCTCCCCGCACCCCAGCGGGGTTGCGCGCGCCCCCCCGCACCCCAGCGGGGTTACACGCTCGCTGCGCGCGCCTCCCCGCACCCCAGCGGGGTTACGCGCGCGCCCTCCCCGCACCCCAGCGGGGTTACACGCTCGCGCGCGCGCCCTCCCCGCACCCCAGCGGGGTTACACGCTCGCTCGCGCGCGCGCCCCTCCCCGCACCCCAGCGGGGTTACACGCTCGCGCGCGCCCTCCCCGCACCCCAGCGGGGTTACACGCTCGCGCGCGCCCTCCACGCACCCCAGCGGGGTTACACGCTCGCTCGCGCGCGCCCTCCCCGCACCCCAGCGGGGTTACACGCTCGCTCGCGGCGCGCCCTCCCCGCACCCCAGCGGGGTTACACGCTCGCTCGCCGCCGCGCCTCCCCCGCACCCCAGCGGGGTTACACGCTCACTCGCCGCCGCCCTCCCCCGCACCCCAGCGGGGTTACACGCTCCGCGCGCGCCTCCCCGCACCCCAGCGGGGTTACACGCTCGCTCGCGCGCGCCCTCCCCGCACCCCAGCGGGGTTACACGCTCGCTCGCTCGTCGCCGCGCTCGCGCGCCCTCCCCGCACACCCAGCGGGGTTACACGCTCGCTCGTCGCCCTCCCTCCCCGCACCCCAGCGGGGTTACACGCTCGCTCGCGCGCTGCGCGCCTCCCCGCACCCCAGCGGGGTTACACGCTCGCTCCGCGCGCGCGCCCTCCCCGCACCCCAGCGGGGTTACACGCTCGCTCGCGCGCGCCCTCCCCGCACCCCAGCGGGGTTACACGCTCGCTCGCGCGCGCGCCCTCCCCGCACCCCAGCGGGGTTGCACGCTCGCTCGCGCCCTCCCCCCACACCCCAGCGGGGTTGCACGCTCGCTCGCGCCCTCCCCACACCCCAGCGGGGTTCTCGCTCGCGCGCGCGCCCTCCCCACACCCCAGCGGGGTTGCTCGCTCGCGCGCGCCCTCCCCACACCCCAGCGGGGTTACACGCTCGCCGCTCGCACGCCCTCCCCACACCCCAGCGGGGTTACACGCTCGCGCGCGCGCCCTCCCCACACCCCAGCGGGGTTACAACGCTCGCGGCGCGCCCTCCCCACACACCCCAGCGGCGCGCCTCACCACGGGGTACACGCTCGCGCGCGCCCTCCCCACACCCCAGCGGGGTTACACGCTCCGCGCGCGCGCCTCCCCCACACCCCAGCGGGGTTACACGCTCGCGCGCGCCCTCCCCACACCCCAGCGGGGTTACACGCTCGCGCGCGCCCTCCCCACACCCCAGCGGGGTTACACGCTCGCGCGCGCCCTCCCCACACCCCAGCGGGGTTACACGCTCGCGCGCGCGCCCTCCCCACACCCCAGCGGGGTTACACGCTCGCGCGCGCCCTCCCCACACCCCAGCGGGGTTACACGCTCGCGCGCGCCCTCCCCACACCCCAGCGGGGTTACACGCTCGCGCGCCGCCCTCCCCACACCCCAGCGGGGTTACACGCTCGCGCGCGCGCCTCCCCACACCCCAGCGGGGTTACACGCTCGCGGCGCCTCCCACACCCAGGGGTTACACGCTCCCCACCCCCACCCCAGCGGGGTTACACGCTCGCGCGCGCCCTCCCCACACCCCAGCGGGGTTACACGCTCGCGCGCTGCGCCCTCCCCACACCCCAGCGGGGTTACACGCTCGCGCGCGCCCTCCCCACACCCCAGCGGGGTTACACGCTCGCGCGCGCCCTCCCCACACCCCAGCGGGGTTACACGCTCGCGCGCGCGCCCTCCCCACACCCCAGCGGGGTTACACCTCGCGCGCCTCCCACACCGCGGGGTTACAGCTCGCGCGCGCCCTCCCCACACCCCAGCGGGGTTACACGCTCGCGCGCGCCCTCCCCACACCCCAGCGGGGTTACACGCTCGCGCGCGCCCTCCCCACACCCCAGCGGGGTTACACGCTCGCGGCGCGCCCTCCCCACACCCCAGCGGGGTTACACGCTCGCCGCGTCCTAGCCCTCCCCCACACCCCAGCGGGGTTACACGCTCGCGCGCGCCCTCCCCACACCCCAGCGGGGTTACACGCTCGCGCGCGCCCTCCCCACACCCCAGCGGGGTTACACGCTCGCGCGCGCCCTCCCCACACCCCAGCGGGGTTACACGCTCGCGCCTCCCCCCAGCGGGTACCCTCCTCCCTCACACCCCAGCGGGGTTACACGCTCGCGCGCGCCCTCCCCACACCCCAGCGGGGTTACACGCTCGCGCGCGCCCTCCCCACACCCCAGCGGGGTTACACGCTCGCGCGCGCCCTCCCCACACCCCAGCGGGGTTACACGCTCGCGCGCGCCCTCCCCACACCCCAGCGGGGTTACACGCTCGCGCGCGCCCTCCCCACACCCCAGCGGGGTTACACGCTCGCGCGCGCCCTCCCCACACCCAGCGGGTTACACGCTCGCGCGCGCCCTCCCACACCCAGCGGGGTTACACGCACGCTCGCTTGCTCACGCGCGCCCTCCCCACACACCCCGGCGGGGTTACACACACGCTCGCTTGCTCACACACGCCCTCCCCACACCCCGGCGGGGTTACACGCTTGCTCACGCGCACCCTCCCCACACCCCGGCAGGGTTACACACGCGCGCGCCCTCCCCACACCCCGGCGGGGTTACACACTCGCTCGCTCACGTGCGCCCTCCCCACACCCCGGCGGGGTTACACACACGCTCGCTCACGCGCGCCCTCCCCACACCCCGGCGGGGTTACACACACACACACACACACACACACACACACACACACACACACACACACACACACACACACGCACACGCACTCACTCACTCACTCACTCACGTGCGCCCTCCCCACACCCCGGCGGGGTTACACACTTGCTCACGCGCGCCCTCCCCACACCCCGGCGGGGTTACACGCTCGCTCACGCGCGCCCTCCCCACACCCCGGCGGGATCATACGCACAAACGCCCTCCCTACGCCCCGGCGGGATCACGCGCACGCTTGCCCTCCCTACGCCCCGGCGGAATCATACGCACGCCCTCCTTACATTAAGTTGCCCATTCTAAGCATACTGAATGACTCCTACTGAAAGCATGGCAGGTACCAGAGGCCCCACATCCCCGCCCTCCAGCAGGTGACACGTCCACTTGTCGGGTCAGTCGGGGGCCCAGCTGTCACATATCAGCCTCTCTTACTTTACTCGTCAGGTCCAGGTCAGACTCTCCGTTCCTCAGCGGTTCCCCGTCATAACTGCAATCCGAGTCGTCGGCGTCAGGCTCCGGTGAGAACATTGAAGCCGGAACCGGGGACTCACACAGACTCGGCTCCGGCTGCGCGGCTGATGGAGACGCCATCTTGGAAACACTGGTTACCTTCCTGCGGCTCATTGCCATAGACGTGCGTGCGCCCCGCCTCTATTATCTTATTCTTAATCCTGATTGGTTGTTGCTGTGTGAGACCAAGAAAACTAACATTAGAGGGACGCCCCTGCCAACAGTTCAGGAATGTTACTCTAGGCCCGCCCCTTTGTGGGCGGAGTTAATACCTTCACGCGGCTCATTATAATAATAATGCTCTGCGCGCTGCAGTAGGCGGCGGTGTCCGCGCCTGCGCTGTGCTGCGTCACCTAGTGGCCTCTGTGTGAACTGCGGCTCAGTAATCCCTATACGTCCTGGGGCCATGACAGCTTGGCTTGTTTGTCTATTTTTATTTGCAACTTCTGTTTAGTGGCGTTTAATGGACGGCTGAAATGTTATATTTTCATAGCTCAGACCATTGGAAAATAACAAATATGTTGGGCTCTTTTTGAAGGGGAAAAAAAAATAAATGAATAATGTAAATTAACCCCTTCACCCCCCGTCGATTTTCCATTTTTCATTTTTCCCTCCCCTTCTTCCAAGAGCCATAACTTACTGATTTTTTCTGTCAATATACAGACGACGATTTATGTTTTTTGTGGCACAAGTTTAACTGTTGAAAGCATCATTTATTTCACCATATAATGTACTGGAAAATGGGAAAAATTCCAAGTGCAGTGAAATTGCTAAAAAAAAAGTATAATTACACGTTTGTTTTTTGGGTTATTTAGTCGCCGTGTTCACTATATGGTAAAACAGACGTGACGGTGTGATGCCTCAGGACGGTACGAGTTCGTAGATACCAAACATGTATACTTTTACTGGTATCTAAGTGGTGAAATAAAGTCAGATGTTTTTAAAGAAAAAGAATGGCACTTTTGTCTCCATATTCTGTGACCCATAGCGTCCCCATTTTTGGGGATCTGAGGCTGTGTGATGGCTTATTTTTTGCAGCTTGAGCTGACGTTTCTAATGATACCATTTTTGGGTATGTGGCGCCCCTGCGACCAGGGTGGCCACATAGGGAACTGCAGCCAGGTAGGAGGAAAAGACAGTTTGCACCACAAACACCCTCACAGACATCCCACACACCACTAGGAGGCAGCACCCAACCCGGAGCCCGGAACTCTAGGCAGGCAAGGGGTGGTGGGTTTAGAGGACAGTGGGAGGGAAAGCATGCAGGTCAGGTGACAGAAGGTAGAAATAGAGGAAGAGGAGGAGGAAGGAGAGAGTAGGCCAGAGGGTGCCGAGCAGAAATGACAGACGCACACGTTCTGGAGGAGTGGGGCTGATGGAGATGCAGAATCCACAGAGTCAGAGAAACCATGGAGAGAAAGCTCGTCCATAGCCAGCACCCCAGGAGTGTGAGGACAGAGACGGACCAGCAGCACTGGGTCCTAGGAATAAGGCAGCCCTGATCAACTACCGGCGGATTAGTCTTCCCTACTGAAGCCAGAATCACACGGGTCAGGAGGGAGCCTAATAGTGCCTTGCGGGAGAGGACTATTGGAGGCTAGGCAGAGTGCAGAGTGTCGACTCTGATGGGGACCGAAGATTTACCCGATATCCCCAGATTCACCGACGGGGAGCTCCAATTCTAGGTTGGAGTTCCTACCCAAAGGACAGACAGCACAGTGGCAAACACGAGGACCTACAAGGGTCCGAGCTACCGCTACGCTGTCCGGAGACACACACAGAGACAGAGATCAAAGCCTGGAAAAGACCCTAGAGAGAGTGAGGGGTCGCAGAGGGACAACCTGGCTGCAGGTAGTTTAAAGGAACCCGGAGTAGAAAGCCTGTAACTCGTGTTAAGAAGTGAACTGTTCTGATGAATACTGTGAACTGCTTACTGAGAACTGATGAGTAAACCCGGTGAACCCTGCCTGTGTGTCCGTGTTTAATTCCAGGAAAAAGAACTGTTTTATTACCTTTCATTCCTGTCAGGAGCAGCCCGACCCGCGGCGGGCTCATCCATCCGGCTGCAGCCCATCCATCCATCCTCCTGGCAGAAGAAGAGCTGCAGCGGCGGTCCCATCATTGACCACAAACCGTGGGTGGCGTCACGACAAACTGTATCCTTTGTATATATCCCCTTTTACTTGTGAGAACCCGGGACACGGTCCGGACCAGGACCTCCGTGAAATCCCCAGCAGCAACCCCTGTCCGGTATCGAGTACCCCGTCCCAGTGGGCTCCACAAACAGATGTGCTGTTTTGATCGCCCGTTATTGCATTTTATAGCAATGTTGTGGTGACCAAAAAATTTTAATTTTGTCATTTGGACCTTTTTTTCCATTACGCAGTTTATTAATTGATTTTATATTTTAATAGTTCAGGCATTTCTGAACGCGACAATACAAAATATATTAGTTTTGTTTCCAAAAAAGCAAAATTGAGGTGATTTAAACTTTGCATTGCAGCAAGGTGGATGAGCCTGCCGGGGGTCGGGACAGGGTAAAATGAAGGATTTACCATTCTTTATACCTGGAATCAGACACAGACACTGAAGCAGGGTTCACCGGGTTTACTTTCCAACTCTTCCAAGTCACACAGTGCACGGTACAATACAGTTCTTTACAGCTTTACTCAGTGCATTCCGGTACCACTTGAACCCTCTGCAGCCAGGTTGTCACTCTTAGACCCCTCACTTCTTCTATGTGTCCTTTCAGGCTGATTCTCTGTCTTTTCCTTCAGGTGGGTTGCGGAGTGGCAGCTCGGTCCCCAATTGTAGCTTCCCACTAAGTCTATGGGCGGTAAGCCGGGTCCTCTTGGTTGCTGCTGTGCTCCCAACCCTGTATTGGGAACACATACCTGGAATCTGCGTCCCCCATCAGTTTGTCTGGAGAGCTGGTTAAATCTTCAGTCCCCCTCAGAGCTGACACTCTGGTTTTAGCCTAACCTTAGGTGTCCCTGTCTCACAAGGGATCACCAGGTCCTTCCTTACCCGTGTAACTTTCCAGATACATCAGTAGAGGCTCTTCTGTTAGTTATCTGCCGGCCCCAACGTCTTCCCCGGACCTGATGGTACTTGTCCGGTCTTGGCTGCTCGGCACCCGCCTACTGGCTAACTGCTTAATGTTTCTCCCTTTTATACTCGTCTGTTACCATGACTGCACTTCACCCACTCATATCTAGCTCTACTACCCCTTGCCTGCCTAGAGTTCCAGGCTCCGGGGGTTACGTCCCATGTCAGTGGATATGTGATTTGAGGTGTTTGCTATTCAAACTGTCTACCCTCCTGCCTGGCTGCAGTTTCTACCTGTGGCCACCGTGGTCACAGGGGCACCACACCCACACAACACTGACACTACACTAGCACCTCTGAGCCAGGAGGGGGAGCTAAACCAGCTCCCTTATATACTTCGGGTCAAGAGGCAGTAGTTAGTTCAGTACGTAGTAGCACTGTGAAGAGTCCAGTTCCTGGGAGAACAGAGAGACTGTAGTGTAAAGGAGCTGTGTCAGGCTTCTCTACAGTCTGCTCATCGATTCCAAGCCTAGCCAGGGTCAGAGGGAAGGAGATAGAAGACAGAGGAACACATCTGGGAGACTGAGTGACATCACCACTCGCCCCGGAGGAGCGCACAGATCGGATACCGGATCCGAAACTGTGACTGACACATACAGTACAGTAAACACCGGGATAGTGGAGGTTGTAGATCGACACTGTACCCGAGCGAAGCAACATGGCGGAGTCAGAAGCACAAGGAAGACTCAAGTTGCCTAGCCAAGGGGGTACCTGTGAGGAGAGACAGTGCCAGCAGGTCAGCTAAAAGCAGCAGCAGGGTCACATACACAGCACAGCAGGAGGAAGATGAGGACCCGGACAGCGTGGGAGCAACCCGGCCCCGGTACAGACTCCGTGGACAATTCTCTGTAAAGAACATCTACAGTAAAGCTTTGGAAAACTTCAGAAACGTGAGTGTGTGATCCTTGTACTCAAGTCCTAACTGCTCCCACACACAGCCCTGTCTCCGCTATCATCCCTTTCCTGCAACACCTATAACATCTGTCATAGACTCTAATTACCACTGCCTCGGGGAACCAGGTTCTACCTGCGGAGAGCCGTTCCATCTAAATCTGCCAAACATCATCCCCGGAGGTTCAGCAGCAGCGGTGGTCACCCTGACCACAACTCGTGGGTGGCGTCACGACAAACTCTATCACCTGTATATATTCCCTTTTACTTGCGGAACCCGGGACACGGTCCGGATCAGGCCCTCCGTGACATCCCCAGAAGCAACCCGGTCCAATACCGAGTACCCCGTCCCAGTGGGCTCCACACCTTCTTTTGTCAATCCCACGTCCTACTGTTCTGTCCTGCGCTTTCTCACTTTCCTTGTGCTGCCCTGCACAGCCCGCTTGTCTACCAGGTTTCTTCTAGTGGACTGCACGTTCTGAACAGGGATGTCGGGGTTGCTAAACAAACCCATGACGGCCGGAGTTAACGGCTCAAGGGGTGAACTCGTGAGTCGGTCGACAGGGTAGGGGGTACTCGGATACCGGGACAGGTGGTTACTCCAGTGGGGATCACGGCTGGTCGGTGCCCTGGACCTTCAGTGGCGGGGTGGGGGTGATGATGATGGGGGAATGGTAACATGACGCCACGTGTGGTACCTGGTAATAGGGTCAACAGCGCTGCGGCCGGCCACTGAGGTGATGGGAATGCAGCTTTGGTAGCACAGCTCCCCACAGGTGGAGCTTTACCTCAGGGCAGCGGGGTGAATGAGGGGAGTAGTAGTCCTCTCCTCCTGTGATGCTATAGAGACCTCTCCTGGCGACAAATAACTGAGACAGGGTCCAGATTAGCTCAAACAGTTCTTTACTGGTACCGGGCAGATGTTAAGGTACGCAGTACAGTCTGGTTTAACGGGGTTGGTAGCCACGAATCCAGGAGGCTTTTTACAGAGTCTGTCAGAGGTGTTCTTCTAATGGCTTTCTTCGTCTGTGTTTTGCTGTAGCTCTCCTGTCAACCACACTAAAGAGCCCATTCGCCGGTCCCCAGGTCTGTTACTAAAAGGTACTTCTGACCCCTTTCCGGTACGGACGGGAGCGACAGCACGATAATCCTCCCACCACCAGTATTTAGTCCTTTCCTTGTTGGTGTCTTGGACCCAATTTGGGACAGAGGTGGGGATTTAGTCCTGTGGTGCTGCAGCTTCTACTTATTAGGCCCACAGCCTGCCGGTCTGCGGTCAGGGATAAACCGTTACTAACCGCCTCGGCTCCGGTGTGCCGGTGGTGACCTGGGACTCCAGCTGGCTCCTACCAGTCCTGGAGTAGCCCGCTACCACGTCTGGGTCACCCCTCTCCCAAGAGGTGCCCTCCTATTACAGCTGCAGGGTTCCCTGCGTCTGCCTCTGCTGCTCTCCTCACACCGTCTGTCTAACTTGTGTAAACTCTCACTCACTTCCCCCAACTCTTCTAGGCTCCACCCCCCCTGGGACCTACTGAATACCAGCCCCCTGTGGTAAGGTGTCCTATGAGCGTGTGTGTTAGGTGCAGACTCTGTATTTTTCCTCCCTCATCCGTGACTAAGGAGGCACTACACCTTCTGTTTGGGGTGCAGTACCTCCTTGTGGCGCCTTACCATAGGGGCGCCACACTCGCCTGTACTGTTCCTCGGAGCCGGCACTCCGTTGGTGGACTAGGATTCCCTCGGACTATGGACAGTCCGGTACGAGGTTTCCTCGTTCTTTTCCTGGGCTGCTTTTTCTCTCAGGCTCTCTCCCTGGGAGACCCTTCTCTCTCTCGGGCTGCCACCTTGCTTCGCTCTTCAGTCCGGACTACATCCAACTGTGTGACTTCCTGCCTCACCTAACTCTGCCTCTGGGACAGGGTCTCTGTCCTATTATTTAACCCCATCATTCCTAGCTAGTGTGCGTGAGTGCTAGCATGGGAACCTCATGTTGACTTTACACTCCCCTGTGACAGGAATACTGCACTCTCTATTGTGGGTGCAGTACCCCTACTGTGGCGCCCTGACTTAGTGGATCACTGTGCCTGGGCTGTCAGATCGCTTTCTGCAGCTTGATCTCCCATGCAGAGGGATCAGGCTGCAGAATAGCAATCTGGCAGCCCAGGCACTGTGATCTTAAGTGCATCACTGTGCCTTGGCTGTCAGATCGCTTTCTGTAGCTTGATCTCCCATGCAGGGGGATCAGGCTGCACAATAGCAATCTGGCAGCCCGGCCACAGTGATCCACTAAGTGGATCACTGTGCCTGGGCTGTCAGATCGCTTTCTGCAGCTCGATCCCCATGCAGGGGGATCAGGCTGCAGAATAGCAATCTGGCAACCTAGTCACTGTGAACCACTTAGTGGATCACTGTGCCTGGGCTGTCAGATCGCTTTCTGCAGCTCGATCCCCATGCAGGGGGATCAGGCTGCAGAATAGCAATCTGGCAGCCCAGGTGATGTGGCCAGGGCTAGGGGTACACGACCACAGGGGCTGATGGCTTTGTGAGGAGTCACAGGTGATCTGGATCCTGGTTCCGTGCCCTAGATATCATTTGGATTGGATGGTGGTGGGGGAGAAGGGGGTATTTAGAGGGGATCGTGACGCCACCTGTAGTTCCCAGTAATATAGTACCGGCGCTGCAAGCCGGCCGCTGAGGTGATGGTGGGTGCAGCAGAGTGTGGAACAGCTCCCTACTGGTGGAGCTATTACCTCAGGGCAGCAGTGATGAAAGTGTGGATGAGGGGAGTTGTAGTGCTGAATGGTATTGCAGTCCTTACCCCTCTGCTGAGCTGCTGGTGGCAGGGCCGGGACGATAGCTAGGCGACCCTAGGCGATCGCCTAGGGCGCCATCTTGTGGAGGGCGCATTTTTGCCCGCCCCCTGGAGGCCCCGTGCTGGCTTCCTGTTTCGCAGCTCTGCCCGTCCCTCCTCTCCTCCTCCGTACAGCCAGCAGACGCACGGTGACGGCGGCCTCGGTGACCGGTGGCGGTGAGTGTGCAAAGGCGCGCCCCCCCCCAGTCCGCATACTGGGCCCTGTATACACCACCTCCACTACTGGGCCCTGTATACACCACCACCACCACTGGGCCCTGTATGCACCACCACTGGGCCCTGTATACACCACCACTGGGCCCTGTATACACCACCTCCACCCCTGGTCCTGTATACACCACCTTCACCACTGGGCCCTGTATACACCACCACTGGGCCCTGTATGCACCACCACTGGGCCCTGTATGCACCACCACTGGGCCCTGTATACACCACCTCCACCCCTGGTCCTGTATACACCACCTCCACCACTGGGCCCTGTATACACCACCACTGGGCCCTGTATGCACCACCACTGGGCCCTGTATGCACCACCACTGGGCCCTGTATACACCACCTCCACCACTGGGCCCTGTATACACCACCACTGGGCCCTGTATGCACCACCACTGGGTCCTGTATGCACCACCACTGGGCCCTGTATGCACCACCACTGGGCCCTGTATACACCACCACTGGGCCCTGTATACACCACCTCCACCACTGGGCCCTGTATACACCACCACTGGGCCCTGTATACACCACCTCCACCACTGGGCCCTGTATACACCACCACTGGGCCCTGTATACACCACCACTGGGCCCTGTATACACCACCACTGTGGCCTGTATACACCACCACTGGAGCCTGTGTATACCACCACTGGGGCCTGTGTATAGCACCACTGGGGCCTGTATATACCACTGGGGCTGCTGTATATACCACTGGGGCTGCTGTATATACTGCTGGGGCCGCTGTATATATTGCTGGGGCCTGTATATACCACTGGGGCTGCTGTATATAGTGCTGGGGCCTGTATATACCACTGGGGCTGCTGTATATAGTGCTGGGGCCTGTATATACTGCTGGGGCCTGTATATACCACTGGGGCTGCTGTATATAGTGCTGGGGCCTGTATATACTGCTGAGGCCTCTATATACTGCTGGGGCCTGTATATACCACTGAGGCTGCTGTATATACTGCTGGGGCCTGTATATACCACTGGGGCTGCTGTATATACTGCTGGGGCCTGTATATACCACTGGGTCTGCTGTATATACCGCTGGGGCCTGTATATACCACTGGGGCTGCTGTATAACCCCTGGGGCTGCTGTATAACCCCCGGGGCTGCTGTATAACCCCTGGGGCTGCTGTATTACCCCTAGGGCTGCTGTATAACCCCTGGGGCTGCTGTATTACCCCTGGGGCTGCTGTATTACCCCTGGGGCTGCGGTATAACCCCTGGGGCTGCGGTATAACGCCTGGGGCTGCTGTATAACCCCTGGGGCTGCTGTATAACCCCTGGGGCTGCTGTATTACCCCTGGGGCTGCTGTATTACCCCTGGGGCTGCGGTATAACCCCTGGGGCTGCTGTATAACCCCTGGGGCTGCTGTATTACCCCTGGGGCTGCGGTATAACCCCTGGGGCTGCGGTATAACCCCTGGGGCTGCTGTATAACCCCTGGGGCTGCTGTATTACCCCTGGGGCTGCTGTATTACCACTGGGGTCTGTATATACCACTGGGGAGGCTGCTGTATACCACACTGCTGGGGGCTGTATACCTGTGCTGGGGTCCACCCTTGGCTTATATACGAGTCAATAGGTTTTCCCAGGTTTTGGGGCAAAAGTAGGGGGGTCAGCTTATACACGGGTCGGCTTATACAGGAGTATATACGGGTAGTAATCCTACAATGTCTGCTGGGCATGGTATGAGGAGGTTTATGGCTCAGTCAGTACACACTCCATACTTCATGGTAAGGGGAGGGTTTATGGCTCAGTACACACTCCATACTTCATGGTAAGGGGAGGGTGTATGGCTCAGTACACACTCCATACTTCTTGTTACCAGTTAATGCTCTCTTGTCCACCGCACTGCAGTGTCAAAAGAGGACAACAGCGAGACAAGCAGCAACATGGCATCAGAGAGCCCCTGACCTCGAAATAGAAGATCCTCAGATCCTGGTATTGTGACATAATATTAAGAATAATACTTTTTGCATTTATATTACACTATGAACTCCACAACACTTTACATACATCATGGACACTGTCCCCATTGGGGCTCACAATGTAAATATCCTATCAGTGTGTCTCTGCAGTGTGGTTGGACGAACCTTTTATAGGTCCCCGTTAAATTAAATTTACTTTCAAAGTATGTTGACATTTTTATTCCCAGACATATTTCGGGGGGGGGGGGCGCCGTTTGCCTTACCTGCCTAGGGCACCAAAATGCCTTGTCCCGGCACTGGCTGGTGGTGTTAAACCCTCTGGGCACCGGCGGGAAGAATAACGGAAACCAGTTCAAGCTTAACTTCACTTTACTGAGAACCAGCAGATGGTAAAACGAGACACGGTACAGTTTGGTTTGCAGGGTGGTGTTGCCCGCTCAGGGTCCCCCTTATGGAGTCTCTAGATGTTCTCTATCTTTGTCTTTCAGGGTCTCCTTTCTTCCTCACTTCTACCACCCTTGCAGAGCTCTCCCGCCGGTCCCATGGTCTGTATCTATCAGATAAGGTTAGTGCCCACCGGTTCAGATAGGATGCCCGAGAGCGAGAAGGCCTCCTTCCAGCACCGCAATATGTGGCCCCTCTGTAGTGTCTTGAACCGGTTCTTGGTCCTGAGGAGTGAGTTACTTGGTGGAGCTGTCAGCAACCCGGTTTCTATGGGCCTGCAGCTCGTCAGTCTGCAGATAGAGCTGAACTGCTATCTGCCTGCTATCTGCCTTGGTTTCCTGCGTTGCCGGTCTTCCCTCAACGCGACCAGCCGGCTTCAACCAGTCCTGATCCGTTGCCTGCTGTTCTGGGCCCCCACTTAAAGATGGGGCTCCCTCCTGTCAACTGGGATGTCAGGCCTGACCTTTCTGCCTGCCTTTCCAGCACTGTCTGACTAGAAACTGTCACTTTCTTCTGCATCTACCCCAATGCTCCACCCCCTGTTGGGACCTACTAAATTATCGGTCCCCCCTATTCTAGTGGTCTAATCCCCTAGGTGTGTGCACTTACAGACTACACAGATTTAACCCTGAACTGACAACTTTACAGGAGAAAACACATTTTAATATTAAAGTGTAATGCTACCCTGTGACGCCTAGCCGCAGGGGCGCCACACAGGCACTGTGAACCACTTAGTGGATCACTGTGCCTGGGCTGCCAGATCACTTTCTGCAGCTCGATCACCCATGCAGGGGATCAGGCTGCAGAATAGCAATCTGGCAGCCCGGCCACAGTGATCCACTTAGTGGATCACTGTGCCTGGGCACTCAGATAGCTTTCTGCAGTTCGATCACCCATGCAAGGGGATCAGGCTGCTGAATAGCAATCTGGCAGACCAGACACTGTGATCCACTTAGTGGATCACTGTGTCTGGGCTATCAGATCGCTTTCTGCAGCTCGATCTCACATGCAGAGGGATCAGGACCTCGTTGGAGGTGATTGAGCGTCGTGGGACCTTCGTTGTGGACTACGTCGGAGGCGATCGAGCGTCGTGGGACCTTCGGTGTGGACTACGTCGGATCTTTATAATAAAGATGGAGTCGATTTTTGTGTGTTATTTTTTTTTTTCAAATAAAAAAATTTTCTCTGGTGTATTTTTTCTAACTATTTACTAGAGATTCCTAATGGCCGGGTCTAACATTGGCCCGACAGCTGCCAATAAAAAAGCTGGCATTAACCCCTTTATTACCCAGTTTGCCACCTGCACCAGGGCAACTAGAAGAGTCTGGGTACAGCGCCAGAAAATGGCGCTTCAATGAATGTGCCATTGTCTGGGGTGGCTGCGGGCTGCAATTCGCAGCATGGGGGGCCCAGAACGCTTGGGCCTCTCCATGCTGAGGATTCCAGCCCCCAGCTGCCTAGTTGTACCTGGCTGGACCAAAAATATGGCAGAGCCCCATGTAATTTTTTTTGCAGAATTAGTTCCAAAAATAAAAAAATGGGCTTCGCTGTATTTTTGGTTGCCAGCCAGGTACAACAAGGCAGCTAGGGGTTGATGGCAATCCGTAGCTGCCAAGTTGTACCTGGCTGGACCAAAAATATGGCGGAGCCCCACGTAATTTTTTTTTCTAGAATTGGTTCTAGAAATAGAAAAGAAAAAAAAGGGCTTCGCTGTATTTTTGGTTGCCAGCCAAGTACAACGAGGCAGCTTTTAGATTAATAACAGTCCGTAGCTGCCAAGTTGTACCTGGCTGGACCATATAATATAAATATAAATATGGCGAAGCCCCACGTCATTTTTTAAAAAAAAAAGTCACTTCTACAAATAAAATGACATGGAGCTATTTTTGGTTGCCAATCAGGTGCAACTTGGCAGCTGGGGGTCTGGAATCCTCAGCTTGGAGAGACCCAAAGGTTGTGGGCCCCCCACACTGCAAATTGCAACCCACAGCCACCCCCGAAAATAGTGCATTCATTAGAGGCGCCATTTTCTTTTGCTGTACCCCAACTCTTCCAGTTGCCCTTGTGCTGGTGGCACACAGGGGCTCTCCATACGTGACATGGTGTCCGCTAACAAGTTGAATGGAAAATTAGCTCCAATTATTAGCTGACACCATGTCGTGTATGGAGAGCCCCTGTGTGCCTAAACATTGAAGCTCCCCCACAAGTGACCACATTTTGGAAACTAGACCCCCCCAGGTAACTTATCTAGATGGGTGATGGGCATTTTGAACCCCCAGGTGCGTTACAAATTAATCTGTAAATATGAAAAAAGAATATTTTTGTGGAAAAAAAAGTACTTTTTCATTTTTACAGATCACTTTGTGAAGCACCTGGGGGTTCAAAGTGCTCACTATGCATCTAGATAGGTTCCTTTGGGGGTCTAGTTTCCAAAATTAGGTCACTTGTGAGGGAGCTCCAATGTTTAGGCACACAGGGACTCTCCAAATGCGACATGGTGTCCTCTAACAATTTGAATGGAAAATTAGCTCAAAATGTTAGCGGACACCATGTCGTGTTTAGAGAGCCCCTGTGTGCCTAAACATTGGAGCTCCTCACAAGTGACCCCATTTTGGAAACTAGGCCCCCAGGGAACTTAAATAGAGGGGTGTTAAGCACTTTGAACCCCACATGTTTCACAAATTCATCCGTAAAAATGAAAAAGTACTTTTTTTTTCACAAAATTTTTCTTTTAGCCTAAATGTTTTTATTTTCACATGGGCAACAGGATAAAATGCATCCTAAAATTTGTTGGGCAATTTCTCCTGAGTACACTGATACCTCATATGTGGTCATAAACCACTGTTTGGGCGCACGGCAAGGCTCAGAAGTGAAGGAGCGCAATTTCACTTTTTGAATGGAAAATTATCTCTAAAAGCCAAATTGCGCTCCTTCGCTTCTGAGCCCTGCCGTGCGTCCAAACAATGGTTTATGACCACATAGGAGGTATCAGTGTACTCAGGACAAATTGCCCAACACATTTTAGGATCCATTTTATCCTGTTGCCCATGTGAAAATGAAAGAATTGATGCTAAAAGAACATTTTTGTTAGAAAAATTAAAATGTCCATTTTTTTCTTCCACCTTGCTTTAGCTCCTGTTAAGCACCGGAAGGGTTAATAATCTTCTTGAATGTAGTTTTGAGTAGCTTGAGGGGTGCAGTTTTTGGAATGGTGTCACTTTTGGCTGTTTTCTGCCATGTACACCCCTAAAAGGGACTTTAAATGTGATGTGGTCACTAAAAAAAAATGGTTTTGTAAATTTTGCAGGAAAAATGAGAAATTGCTGATGAACTTTGACCCCTTATAACTTCCTACCCCCAAAATTTTTTTTTTCCAAAATTGTGCTGATGTAAAGTAGACATGTGGGAAATGTTATTTATTAACTATTTTGTGTCACATAACTCTCTGGTTTAGCAGAATAAAAATTCAAAATTTGAAAATTGCAAAATTTTCTAAGTTAATGCCAAATTTTTGATTTTTTCACAAATAAACGCAAAAATTATTGACCTAAATTTACCACTAACATGAAGCCCAATATGTCACGAAAAAACTATCTCAGAATCGCTAGGATCCTAATGAAGTGTTCCAGAGTTATTACCTCATAAAGGGACAATGGTCAGAATTGACAAAAATGCCAAGGTCTTTAGGGTCAAAATAGGCTGGGTCATGAAGGGGCTAAAGGGTTTGTCCAATACTAGGACATCCGCGTCTCAATCCACGTTTCCCACATGTAAAATAAAACCTAATGCCATTCCAACTCGTGTTTCTGGGGCTCACATGAGGTTATATCATGTGAACCCCGGACACAGGAAGAGAGTAAAAACTTTTATAGTTTACCTGGGGGAAATATGAAATGAGAAGGGGATGTCCTAGTAGTGGACATCCCCTTTAAAAGGGGTCTTTGACACGCCCACTCCAGGGCCGGGGAAGACTTGGAAACCAGGAAGTTACTCATTGTTCTCTTCACCTTCTCTGTTCTTTTCACAGGGACAGCCGGGGGCCGAGACCCGATCCCGTGACCCTGGCGGTATCATTTTAATAAACAGGGGAAGATTACAGGGAAAGTCTGAGGGGATGAGGGGTGTTCGTGACGCCACCTGAGGTATGCGGCCAGGGGGGCCGCTGCTGCTTCAGAACCTCTGGGGACGATGACCGGCAGCTTGGATGGTTTCGCTCCCTGCAGGTGGAGCGCGGTCCCCAGGGCAGCGGGATGGAGAAGTCAGTTTGTACCTTGGTAGATGTTCACTGGATCATCAGTAGCCCTGATGTCTCAAGCGGCCCCTGCAGCCGGTGCTCACCACTAGTACAAGTCTCACACACCACAACTGGAGTTCTGTTACTTTTACTCAGTTCTTTCAGCATGGCCGCTGGATAAGTCCCTTGCCAATCTCCGGTTCAGCGTTATTTCCAGGACTGGGACAGTGCAGTCGAGCCACGGTTGGTGCCCTTTCCTTCTCTCTATGTGTCTCAGCCTCTTCGTAGCGCTATAAAGGGTAGTTCTCTTCTGGGGCAAGCGTGAAACCACTCGGCTCCCCAGGCTCTCAGCACCTCCACAGCACAGAGCTCAAGTACCAACAGCCACGAGTGCTTATTTGTACTCCCTCCCGGGGCACTGATCTCTAGTTCGGCCGCCTTCCCCAAGTTGTGTCGGGTGTTCGGCCACAGCTCCCATCAGAAGCCTGGGCCTCCAGTTCAACGGTTCGGGCATGAAGCATCCGCGCCGTGTTCAGGGCTGGGTCCCTGTGTCATCCACCAGTCCCTCTGTCTCGCCAGATCGATGTCTCTTCCGCACCCCAATGGCTCTCCCTCCTGTGGGAAAGCATGGTCGTGCTCCAGCCCATGGGAGTGAACACCACACCGCCTCTACACTCCCGACTTCCACACTCCTTCTTGTCTGCTGTTGTTTCTCCTGACTACTACCACTACTACTACTACTACTTACTAACACTTCCCTGTCCCCCTACGTGAACCTGGGTCTTCCCTTTGGGTCCACCCACCGTCCCAGTGACCTAAGGGTTTATGTGCGGTGTGGGTGTTCTTTGGGCTCAACTGCACCATCCCAGCACCTGGAAAGCAGAGGCACAACGCTCCCTAATCGCAGAAGTGCAGTACCTCTGGTAGCAGCCTACCTGGTGGGGAGCCACATCTTCCCACAAACAAAGTTAGTTTTCATCAATAGATCTTGTGGAAATTATTATTGTTCCAATTGGATATTTAAAGTGAACCTTTCACCCCTTTTTGGTGCTATAACCTGTGCCCAGCACCTTAAACATAGTGTAATTGGGGTTCTGGTAACCCCTTCATACCACTAGACTGGCCCCTGATAACCTCAGAAATTAACTTTGAATGTGTCCCGCACCGTATGTTAATGAGTTCTTCATAGTCAGGTGGGATGCAGCTCACTTCAGTCCGGAGCCGGACTAATAATTTCCACAATTGGATATTTATATAAAATGCTCCTGTCCTGAAATAATCTTAGATATGTGTCCCTGTTGTGTACTGTGTAATGGATGTGTCTGACTTTACAGGGACATGGTCTGAGTGATCATACCACATCTCCTGGGCTGGAGGGGGTATACTCTTACTTCCTTCCTGGCCCAGGAGAGGTGGTGTGATCAGACCATGTCCCTGTATGATCAGACCAGGCCATTACACAGTACATAACAGGGACACATATATAAGATTATTTCAGCACAGGAAAAATAATTTAAAACACATCCAATTGTGGGAAATATTATTTTGAGGGAAAACTCCTTTAAGTAATTAAAGTGGCAGAAAATCCTGTTGCCACAGTTCCAGACAGATGTCAGCTGTTAGCACAGCAGGCACCTGGCATGTATAATGTATGAGGTGGTAACAGCTCCGGAGCTGATGTCGAGCCCACCGGGACGGAGTACTCGGTACCGGACCGGGTCTGCTACTGGGGAAGTCACAGGTGGTCCTGGTACGGACCGTGTCCCGGGCCCTGGCAATAATAAGGGGATATTTACAGGGGAAATGTCAGTCATGACGCCACCCACAGTGTGCGGCCAGTAATGGGCCGCCGCTGCCGCAGAACCTCCGGGGATGATGGAATGGCAGCAAGGATGGAATAGTTCTCCGTGGGCAGAACTGTGTTCCCCTGGGGCAGTGATGGTTAAAGTCTATTGTGTAGTGTGCAGGCCTGGTGCTGGGTGCAGTACACTTACTGTCCAGATGCTGCAGGAATCCTCCTTCTGTGTTGGAGCCTGCACACTGTGGCTCTCCAGGCGTAGGTCTGCTGCAAACCTGTATGGAAGGAGTCGTGTTCAGGCAGAGAGATGCAAAGGGGTCGTGTTCAGGGTTCACCGTGTTTACTTCTCAAGTTCTCAAGTTCAGTTTACAGTTCAGTACAGTTCGTTCAGTTCAGTTACACGGGCACACTTTCCCCTCAGGGTTCCCTTTACTCTCTGCAGCCAGGTCTTTCCTACTGTGACCCCTCACTCTGTCTCTGCGTCCTTCCCAGGCTGTGGATTCTCTCTCTTTCTGTTCACTTGGTTGTGTGTGACTCCGGACAGTATGGCGGTGGCTCGGACTCCTGTGAGCCCTCCGAGTTGCCACTGAGCTGCCTGTCCTTTGGGGTAGGGACCCTAACGTGTAGCTCTGGTCCCCCGTCGGTTGTCTGGGGATGCCTGGTGAAAGTACGGTCACCTCTAGAGCCGACACTCTACTTCAGCCTAGCCTCCAGCAGTCCTCCCGTGTGAGGCTCTACCAGGCTCTCTCTACTATGTCTTCAAGTATCATAGGAGGGCTACTCCGCCTGCAGTCTGCCGCCTCGACCGTGTTGCTAGGAACCAGTGTCACTGCCCCTCTCTTCCCTCACACTCCCTGGGTGCTGGCTTCGGACGTGCTTTCTCTCTGTGGCTCACACTGGCTCTGTTCAGATTCTGCGCTCCTACACCCCACTTTGCCAGGACGTGTGATTCAGTCTTTACTGCTCAGCCTACCTCGGCCTACTGACTCCTTTCTCCTCCCCCTTCACTATTTCTACCTTCTGTCACCTGACTACGTGTTTGCCCACCCACTGCTCTAAACCCACCACCCCTCGCCTGCCTAGAGTTCCCAGGCTCCGGGTTGGGTGCTGTCCTCTACTGTACATGGGTTTGTGGGCTGTGAGGGTGTTGATATGCAACTGTCGTCCTACCTGCCTGGCTGCAGTTTCCTTTGTGGCCTCCTGGACGCAGGGGCGCCACACTCTCCCGGAGTTAAACCAGCGCGTCCCCGCGCTACCCGTCATGGATCCCCCTGAAAACATTTTTATTTTCATAACAACATTAACATTACGGATTCTTGATTTCTTCCCATCCGGGAAGTACGATTCTTCAAACTTTACTTAAGTTAACTATATACAAGTACATGGGTACAATTACATCTCTACCCTTCTGGACCTCTGCCGGGTCTAATGCTACAACGCATTCACTTTACTTTACTGTAGCTAAAGCATAATAAACATTATTTTCTTGCAAAAAGTATGAAAGTCCTCTTTTCAAAAAGTGCAAAAATTCAAAAAGTCTCAAAAGTTTCAAAAAAGTCAAAAAGCGGTTCAAAGTTCAATGCTCAAAGTCTCATGCACCGTCTCTCACATGCAAGGCTGGTCTTAAAACCAAAGGGGAGCACACTAGGTGCTCAACTATTTACAAGGGAAAGTTCGTACCAGCTCATTGTTCATGGTAGCAAATGTCAATAAACATATAAGACAAACAAGGGAAAGGCTAGCATTCATTCAGGATTGGGATGGGGACAGCAAGGATTACACCTCATTCACACTTACAAGTCTTCTTTTCTTCCATCTGGATGCAGAACCCGTGTCTTCACTCTTTCTTGGCTTGCTTCCAAGGCAACATCTGCGACGTCCTCCTTCTGGGATACACCTCCAGGTTTTGCAATGCAGTTATTAATAAGTAGCTTTCCAGGGTTTGGGTTACAGCATCTGTCATAGTCTTTGGTGTAACAGTCTCGATGATGGTTACTGGATCCGTGTTCACTGCCATATCCGTGTACTTTGGCATATCTGGATCAGCGATGGATTCTGGATATTCTAATGCTGGAATCTCATCTTCTATTGCATCTAAACACAGTCTTTTAGCTTTTATGCCGAATGGGCCGCGTTCTCCTTCGACTATGTGGTATGACACCCACTCTCCAATTTCTACTTGTCTATCTGGGTGATCCGATGGTAACTGTTCTTCCACCTCTCGCTTGTTGATAAAGATATCCCTCTGAGTACCAGGTTCACGGGCAAAAGCAAAGCCCCTTTCCTCTATGACTTTAACGATCTTCCCTTCATGTCTTGGGGATCTCTGTACTTCTTTGTCTCTTCTGGCTACATTTTTAGGCCTCTTTGGCGCGGGCAATCATTATTTGTTTTTGTACCTGCCGCTCTTTTTCTTCTTTTTCCCACTTTCTAACACACCTTCTGATATACTCCTCACGGGTAATTAATTCTGCTGGCCCCACTTAACTACTTGAATCTCCCAGGAAACCCATTAGATCATCACAGCTTGCATCTCTCTCCCACCAGCAGCGGAGCTGCTCCCCTCTCACCTCAGTAGTTGTCGATGGTGGTATCAGGGGCTCCGGTAGGGATAACCAGTGTGCTTCAAGGGCTCCTAGCGGGTCGGCTTCCTTCCTTACAGGGCGCGGTGCAGTTCGGGGTATAGTCAAATCCACCAAGGTCGCGGTGCGGCATTCTTCTTCGCTTTCTGCGCGATCACGGGTAACTCCAACCCAGCCGGGTTGTATGGACAAAGTCTCATAGGTCTGCTGGTGATCATTGTTAATCTGAATCCGAGTCCGATGCTCCTCCTGGGCCCGTGTCATCCGCTGGGGTAGCAGTCGCAGCACACCTCGCCGGGTGTCTTGGGTCTGTGGACGCTCTCTGCCGCCTTCTGCCATCTCACTACGGTCACGCAAGGTCTCTCCCTGGCCGGGTTCCTCCACCGGTTCACTCCGTGGGCCCTCCGGGATCACTTGTGGTCTTCCGTGTACAGCGCTATTCTCTGCGTCCTCCGCTTCCGTCCTCGTGTCTCGCAATGGCGACTGCTTCGTTTCCGGTTGCTCATCCAGCCTCTTCCTGTTTCTCAGTGGTAGGAGGGCCTAGGGGCGGAGGTTCTTCTTTTAGAGTTATGGCTGGCTCTCCCAGAGTTAAGGGGAGCCAGGGCGGGTCCTTTTCTTTGCGCCTTGGACCGGGCTGGCCCACGATGGGGAGTTTGGACACGTCTCCTCTGCACATGGCGCTAAGCTTCTATGGCCACCATTAAGGTCAGATTTTGGCGGGAAAGTCCAGAACATGTTTCTTTAGGCGCACGGGGTCCAATTCTTTTGGACCGGGTAGATCCTGTTCGTGATGCCAGGTTGTCGAGCCCACTGGAACGGGGTACTCGGTACCGGACCGGGTCTGCTACTGGGGAAGTCACGGGTGGTCCTGGTCCGGACCGTGTCCCGGGCCCTCGCAATAATAATGGGATATTTACAGGGGAAATGTCAGTCGTGACACCACCTACAGTGTGTGGCCAGTAATGGGCCGCCGCTGCCGCAGAACCTCCGGGGATGATGGAATGGCAGCAGGGATGAAATAGTTCTCCGTGGGCAGAACTGTGTTCCCCGGGGCAGTGATGGTTAAAGTCTATTGTGTAGTGTGCAGGCCTGGTGCTGGGTGCAGTACACTTACTGTACTCTGCTGCAAACCTGTATGGAAGGAGTCGTGTTCAGGCAGAGAGATGCAAAGGAGTCGTGTTCAAGGTTCACCGTGTTTACTTCTCAAGTTCTCAAGTTCAGTTTACAGTTCAGTACAGTTCTTACAGTTCAGTTCAGTTACACGGGCACACTTTCCCCTCAGGGTTCCCTTTACTCTCTGCAGCCAGGTCTTTCCTACTGTGACCACTCACTCTGTCTCTGCGTCCTTACCAGGCTGTGGATTCCCTCTCTTTCTGTTCACTTGGTTGTGTGTGACTCCGGACAGTATGGCGGTGGCTCGGACTCCTGTGAGCCCTCCGGGTTGCCACTGAGCTGCCTGTCCTTTGGGGTAAGGACCCTAACGTGTACCTGACTACGTGTAGAGCAGCACCCACCCACTGCTCTAAACCCACCACCCCTCGCCTGCCTAGAGTTCCCAGGCTCCGGGTTGGGTGCTGCCCTCTACTGTAGGTGGGTTTGTGGGCTGTGAGGGTGTTGATGTGCAACTGTCGTCCTACCTTCCTGGCTGCTGTTCCTTTTGTGGCCTCCTGGACGCAGGGGCGCCACACTGACTTCTTACTTTGCTTATTGACCTATAACGGAAATATTCATCATAGGTAGAGCTGGTGCAAATGTATTTACTTGTCCTATTCCATCAGACACAACAGTGATTGTAGCTACTGGAATGGGAGCGGGAGCACTGCCTCATACCTGCCGTGCGATGTAATGCAAATGACATTCTGCCAGGCCAGCTAATCATAAAAGGTTTAACCATACAAAAAGTGGGAGGTTTCAGGTCCTTTTAGATTATATATATCACAGTCAATTATGTCATGTTTTCATTCATGAATTTATTTAGTAAATTGTTTGTACATATAAATAATTCATTTCATAACACAAAATTGTACATAGGATATACATAGATTTCATTTACTTGTTTATTTCATAGAGGATCAAAGTATTAAAGTGACATTGTGACATTAAAATTTCCATGTAGCTGGTTTATCCCTTTTACATGGACAGGGGATAGTGGACAAAACCTTGTGGGTGTTGGATCTAGTTTCATTCTATATATGCAGTGCCTATCAAGTTTACCCCTCCAATGGGGAATAGAGGTTGGCTATGTAGTAAATATACAGCCCCCGTTTGGGAGAATCCTGTAGAGTAGTGTTAGGTAGTCCCATATAACGCTTATGCAGTTTATCCGTCCCTGGGGGAGTATTAGTTATTGTCAACCCTATATAGATAGCATACACACACCGCGCAGGAGGAGAGAGAGAGGACCAGAGAAAGTGAGGAGGCCAGTCGTGTTGTATACAGACAGGGCTTCAGCGACAGCAGGGAACCTGAGGAGGCCTTATACCCACTTGCTGTGGAGACTCACTGTGCACCTGGTCACCCAACAGTGCTCTGGACATTTTTACCTGTGAATACCATCAGTAAAAATGTAAAAGAGACTTCCTTCAGCGTGCGTGCGTTATTCCTCTCTATCCCCAGCCTCCATATAGACTGCCTCACTGCTTCTTACCCTGGCCACAAGTCCCATTCCAAGCTGCCCCTTTACTCTACGATGCCCCAGAGACCCAGCTTCACCTATAGGGAGCTTTGCCATCCTTGCCGCAATACCATCGCCCTCTGAAGGACTGCGGCGACGCTGGTGACCCATCACCAGGTCACGAGACAACAACTCTTTTCCCTTGTACATAACCCCTCATTGAAGTGTCTCCCAGGCCATGGGCTCAGGCACCGCCACCCGTGACATTCCCGTGAACCCCTCTGAGCCTGATACCCGAGTCCCCCCCCCCCGGGCCTGGGGCTCGACCGAAGCACGGACGCTTTTGCCCCGAAATGTCCATGTACACAGATGTCATCCATGTGACATCTGTGTGCACAGACCTTGGACAAAAGTGAAAAGTGTACAAATAAAGAATTTCACACTCACCTCCCTCCAGTGCTGACAGTTCCTCTCACTTTCGATGCTGCTCAATAGGCTCACGAATATTCACTTCACTGAGCCTGACAGTGGACCGGAAGTGAGAGCAGCAGCGGCGCTGGAAGGAGGCGAGTATGCAATGACAGACTGTCCATGTGCTATTCACGGATAGCACACGGAGAGCACACGTGTCACATGTCCATGACACATGGCTAGATGCCCCGCCCCCAAACAGCCTTGTCTCACACGTCAGTGGTGTCTTGGATGTTTGAAACAGGCCTCACATGTATGTGTCTCTGGCACGTGTGTTATCCGTGCAGCCATATGCCGGAGAAATGTACATGTATGTTAATGAATGGGCATTTTCAGACATCTGTGAATCAGCATGGACCGTGTTTCCATGGGGAGCAGACGCGTGTCTATGTGCTCCAAATGGAGAAATGTGTGTTTTTGGCTGGCAGTACGGACCCATTCAGATCAATGGGTCCATGCAAAAAAATGTTTTGCACATGGATGTCCATGTGACATCCGCATGCACGAACATGAGGAAAGATTTTTAAATAAAAAAAATAAAAAATGTTGTACTTGCCTGACTCCGGCAATACTCCTGTCCCTCTCATGTCCGGTGCCGCTCAATAAGCTCCTGAATATTCATTGAACTGAGTGCAGCAGCGGCCCTGGAAGGACAGGTGATATACCCCCCAGGGCCGTGGGGTACTCGGAACCGGGCTATAATACTTCTGGGGAGTCACAGGGATAAAGACCTGGCTCCGTGACCCTGGCGGTATCAGTAAAAGTTTGGGGATTATTTTTGGGGGGATTGTTGTCGTGACGCCACTCATGGTGTTCGGCTATTGATGCCCGACGCTGCTGTGCAGAACCTCTGCGGATGATGGAATCACAGCTGATCCCACCCCATGGATGGAGCGGTTCCCCAGGGCAATATAGTCTGTGGCAGTGTGCTTGGCTTATCAGTCAGCTGCTCCACAGGCAGGGAAATAAACAGTCTCACACACACCTTCTGAGTTCTATACCCAGTTTACTTCCGTTTTTTGCGGATTGCAATACGTTGGGCGCACCATACAGAAGATGCACCAACGTTTGAACGAACATAGACAGAACATAAAAAACGGATATTTATTACATAGCGTCTCTAAACACTATCTGATGGAACATCATAGGGACCATTCACAGATGAGGGTCACTATCATTGACCACATCACCGATACCACCAAGGATAGATATAGACGTCTCATGAATCGTGAAAATTTTTGGATCTTCAAACTTGATTGTCTTCACCCAGAGGGCTTAAATTTAAAGTTGGAAAATGTGGTTGACTGAATTAATTGGTTCAGTAATGAGATTTATATAATTTTCATTTGGGTAAAAAGGTTGTGAATAGAGAGGGGGATATTATATTCATTACTCTCTTTTTACCAGAATCCTTCATATATCATTTTGTATACTATTGGGAAGGGAGTATATTTTCCACATCCTCTACAAAGAAATGAGAGTGTGGGGTGCCGTTGTGCGCCGGTTGCTGGGCGTCCGGTCGCGGAGCGATAGGGCGTTCCGATGGTGGTGCCCTATCGTTTTCCGCCTCTTGGTGGTGTGTAGCGGGGTGGTGTCGTGGGGGTTGGTCACCTCGCGTCGGGCGCCTGATTACTGAGCATGTTCATGCAGTCTGGCGTCCTACGCTGGGGTGGTCAGCTCCCGCATGGTCTCTCTTCTGCGCGCCGTGGGGGTGGCGGGGCTTTGTCGCCGGGGTGCCTGGTCGCCTCCGTGGCCAGGCGCCTGGCGGCAGGCGTGTGACGGTACCCTAACAAATATAATAAACATTGCCGATTGAAAATATTGCCGATTGAGAATTATAGAATTATTGAGACCCATAATTAACACCATAAAATATCCTTGAATAAAATCCTATATTATAGTTGGAATATAATATTCACTTTTTTATATTATATATTTTGTATTACCGTATATTAAAGTAAATTGGTTTGTTTTGTTTTGCTTTAGAACTATATTGATTCATTGTTTTACTAGTGTGGATATTGTGAGGTGTAGCGGTGCCGGGGAGGCAGGGAACCAGGCACGGACAGTTCTCAACTCACGATTTATTGATCTCCGTCCGGTTACAGTCACCAAAACACAGATCCGGAGCGCAGCCGGCACACTTCACACCGCTTGGTGTATCTCCCGACCGCTGACAGGCTCTATCAGCCCCACCGGAGATAATCCCTCCCCGGGACCACTTCAACTTTCCTTCAGAGCTCCTCAATCAGGCTCTGCACTGGAGAAAATCTCACTCCAGACTCAAGGAACCACACCCAGGGTTCCTATGTCCTCTTAACCCCTTCTGCTCTGAGAAGAGGAATCCCATCTAATACCTGGGATGGAGTACATCCTGCGGCACTGAAGCACGCACCCAAAGAGGCACATACCGGTCGCAGCATACCGACCCGGCCGGTGACTCACAATATGTATGAGATTTAGGTTTTTTTTTTGTTTGTTATTAGTTCAGATAGGGTTAATGAATGACTAATTTCTGTGATGAGTCAGCTGTGACTGCCTCTATATAAACTTGTTAGGCTGCACCTGGGGAAGGCGCTAGTACGCCAAAACGCGTAGTGCGAGAGACCAGTAATACTCATTAAAGAAGTTTTATAATTAAATTGGACAAACTTCCCGGAGTTTATTCAGAATGCGCCTGCTTAAACCGCTTGTTCATCCTTAACTAATCTACATACTCTCCGCAGTGGGCACTAAAACCATCACCTGATCCCCCTCCTCAAAGGACCTGACGGTGGCCCTCCTGTTATACATGTGACTTTGAGCTCCCTGTGCCTCCATTAGGTGCTCTTTTACGATAGGCATGACTGTGGTAATCCGGTCCTGCATATTAGCCACATGCTCAATAACACTCTTATAGGGAGTGGGTTCCTGCTCCCCTGTCTCTTTGGCAGCATCCAACAATCCTCTAGGATGTCTGGCCGTACAATAACTCAAATGGGGAAAACCCCGTAGATGACTGCGGTACCTCCCGGATGGCAAACATCAAATAGGGTAGTAACATGTCCCAATCCTTCCCATCCTTGGCAACTACCTTTTTAAGCATGGATTTCAGGGTTTTGTTAAACCACTCGACTAACCCGTCGGTCTGGGGATGGTACACCGAGGTGCGCAGCTGTTTTATATTCAGCAGTTTACACAGTTCTGCGGTCACTTTGGACATAAAAGTAGTCCCCTGATCAGTAAGGATCTCCTTTGGTATCCCCAGGCGACAGAACATAGAAAACAGCTCCTGGGCAATAAGCTTAACCTTTGTGTGGCGTAGCGGAATCGCCTCCGGGTATCGGGTGGCGTAATTGACGACCACGAGGATGTGTTGGTGGCCCCGATGCCGATTTAACTATGGGCCCTATCAAATCCATGGTAATCCGTTCAAAAGGCTCCTCTATAACCGGTAGAGGTACCAATGGACTCTGGAAGGTTGCGATGGGTGTGGTCAGCTGACATTCCGGACAAGAGTCGCAGAACCTCTGCAGATCCGCATACACTCCCGGCCAGAAGAATCGCCGCAAGATGCGCTCTTGCGTTTTAGTCCCGGGGTTCCCCCCCAGCAGGTGGGAGTGGGCCATCTCTAGGACCGCCTGGCGGTGTGTCTGCTGTACTACCAGTTGCTCCACAACCTCCTCCCGGATTTTGTCCACTCTAGAGCAACTCTCGGTCGATCACCATGCGTGGGAACACATTTTCGTCCCCCGGTTGCTGAGCTACCCCATTTACTTCTATTACCCTTTCCCATTCCCGGGTCAGTGTGGGATCCTGCAGCTGAGCTGTCCCAAACACTCCCTGGGGCACTTCCAGCTCTGGAATTGCTTGGGTCTCCTCGACCTCTCCTGCCAATACCTCTAGGGGAAACCTATCGGGGTGACACTCTATCCCTAGATTGGCGACCCCTACGGCAGGTACCCCTGACTTGGGATCATTGGGTTCGGCACCCGGATCCAATGGTGTTTGTGGAGGGCTACTCCTCCTACCCCATAGGGACCAAAACAATGGTAAATCTCTTCCCAGCACAATCCCATAAGGTAGAGTCTTCACCACTCCAACCACATGGGTTACCTCTCCACACGGAGTGGAAAACATCACCTCCGTGGTCGGATACTCACGGAGGTCTCCACGTATACATCTGACCCCGATCCTTCCCCCTGTGGGCTCCAACCTGGGGAGCAATGACCCATGAACCAGAGTCACCAAACTGCCGGTGTCCAAGAGAGCCTCCGCTCTGTGTCCATTAACGAGCACCGGGCACATCTGGGGTTCCATCGTGGGAACAACCGCATCTGTGGCGAGCACGGTGCTGGCATAGATAGAAACCCGACGTGTAAACTCGCAGTCTATGGGTTCAATAGTCAGAGGACAATAGGCCGTCACATGCGCCTGGCCCTTAGCATCTCCTGCACCACCTAGCAGTGGCACCGCCAGTCTGGGAGCCCCATCGAGGGGAGCCTGGTCTCCTGCTGGCCTCACTCCAGAGTACCCCCTCAGCGGGAGCTTGTGTAGGACGGTCCCCAGCAAAGGGACGTGCGCCTTTTCCCGGCTCCGGAAGCCGGCGGGACAGACGCAGGGAGGCAGAGTCCCGTATGAACTCCTGGGTGGCTGTATACCTCTCAATCAAACTAACCATCTGGTGTATGGTACCCGGGTCCTCTTGCCCCACCCAACGCTGTATAGCAACTGGCAGAGTTCATACCAGCTGGTCGATCACCACCCTTTCCACCATCTGGACCGGAGACAAGAGCTCAGACTGGAGCCACCGTTTTACCAGCTGTAGTAAGTCATACGCCTGAGATCTAGCCGGTTTGGATTCCACAAAGGACCAGGAAAACATCAGTTTGGCCCTCACATTGGTATTGATCCCCAGTCGAGCAAGGATCTCACCTTTTAGTTTCCCGTAGTCCTGCGCATCCTCCCAACTGAGGTCAGAGTATGCCTTCTGTGCGTCGCCCATCAGGAATGGCGCCACTACTTCAGCGCACTGGCCCGCTGGGAGACCTTCCCGCTCCGCGGTGCGCTCAAAGATGGTGAGGAACGCTTCCACGTCGTCCTCCTGAGTCAGCTTTCTCAATGCCGATCGGACCCGGTCCCGGGCCTCACGCCGTTCCGGGGAAGGCGCTAGTGGCGGGTCTCGCGGTGCCATAATTTGCTGTAGGAGCAGTTCATTGGTTTTCTGTTGTTGCTGAAACTGCTCCTGTTGTCTCTGCTGGGTAAGCACCAACTGCTTTAATAGCTCCTCCATATTGGCGGCAGACCGGAACTGTAGCTTGGCTGGCTTGAGTATGGACATGCAGTCCGTGGAGTATCCTGGAGTTCAGGCTGCCCGCATTCTCCACCATATGTGAGGTAGCGCCGGGATTGCAAGACAAACGGCCGTGAGCCCGGTATCAGTGTATACAGTACCCGGATTTATTCATGAGGCACAGCAGTGGCACAAGTTGCCGGGTTTCGGGACGCAGCCGGGTACAATGCATATGACTCACCACGGCCGGGACTCCGGTTTAGACAGGCGATGCTTCCTTCCTCCTTGTCACGGGTGGACCGCGCCTGCCGGTAGTGGGGCCCGGTGTAGTGCAGATCAAAAGTGAAGACGTCTTGGTGGAACAGATTAAAGGGGTTTTAATTTATTCATGACGCCACCTATGAGTAGTTCGGTAAGGACTACCGACGCTGCGGAACCTCCGGGGGATGGACAGCAGCAAGATGTTACGCTCCCCACAGGCTGAGCGGTGATCCCCGGAGGCTGGAGCTGCTCAAGATGTTGTGCGGCAGCTGCGGTTACCTTTTAGTGCGACGGACAGTTCATAAGGAAGCACGGACACAGAAAGTCTCTGCAACGGGTCTTTACTGTAACCAGCAGGCAGTACATGGCATACAGTGGTTGAGTAGTAGACCAGGTGGAATCAGCAGTGATGGTGTCCCTTAGAGATCCGCAGTGTTCCTCCTTTCTACCTACTTAGTTGCCAGTGTCGCCCAGGAATACCAGGTCGGGTACGGGGAGGCTGCTTCAATGCCCTATCCATGATGTACGTTCTGGATGTTTTGGGGAGCCTTGGGTCCCTCAGGGGGTACACCGCTGGTTAGACGACTGGAAGTTGGCTGGTGGTGGGGTGCTCCTTTGAAGCTGCTCCTCCACTCTTCTGGTTCGCGTGGCAGAGGTGAACTGCTGCCAGCTTCGGTACCAGTGAACCGGCTGTGAGTTGTGGGCACGGGAGTCTTTTGGGAACCCGTGTAGATGATGCCCAATCCCGGTGGTTAAGGCCTCAGGTGCTGACACCCGACCGGTGACGGCCCAGGGGCCCGCACGGGGTGCGGAGCCCCCGCTCCTCTCCAAGTTCTGTGTTCTAGGCTCTGCTCTAGATTCCAGACTCTTACAGTCTCCGTCTAGATTATTGTGTGTTCTACTCTACTACCCTAACACTCCACCCCCCAGGACCTATGATTGGCCCTCTGTTCTAGGTGTTGTATGTAGGGTTGGATCTCTATGTTAACCGGATCATTGCTGAGTCAGAGAATATTGCGGCTGCATTTATGGCTGCAATACCCTCTTGTGACGCACTCGTTGCGGGGCGCCACACATACATCCACTGTTCAGTAACACGATCCCTTCGGGTACCTTTACACGCGGCTACATTTCTAGGGTGGCTACAGGTAACTTACTGGTTGCAGTGAAATCATGGAGACAAGGTTCTATCTTGTTGCTGTGTACAAATGGAATAATCTCTCCATGATTTCACTGCAACCAGTAAGTTACCTGTAGCCACCCTAGAAATGTAGCCGCGTGTAAAGGTACCCTTCAAGTTAGGAGTTCTCTCCGGTCTAGGTTGCCCTGGGCACCGGGTTAGGCCGTGTTGTAACAGCACACAGCCTCTCACACCCTGGACCTGACCACTCAGCAGTCCCTTCTGCCTCAACTCAGGCCGAAGCTCTCCACAGAGAACCCCGCCCTGTCTCCTAACCTAGCATTTAACCCCGTGTCTCCCTCTGGGGAAAACCTACAAGACCCGGACTGGAGTGGAGCGTCCTTCCATCCTACCTTCCATACGGAGTTCAATACGTGACAGTGCACATTCTGGGGGAGACATAGCGCCCCTCGCATATGATCCCCCTCACTGTCTCACAAAGGTTTTATATTGTTTTATTAGTTTAATTGTAGTGAATAGAGTACTGTTAGCTTCCATGTTTGTCAGAATTGTTTACACGTTTTGTGATAGCGTTTACTATTACCTCATATCCAGTAAACTATTTATAGATGTATAAAGTTATACTGGCTGTAACGTGATTTTTCTCCTGAAGAAGTGTACTGATGCACACGAAGCGCGTAGAGTTTAATAAAAATCTCTTGAAACTTACTCTTCCTTGGATTCACCCTTTACTGGTGATTTCAGAAGGTAGCGCGATTTCTACATTCCACCCGCTTTGGCTTCCTTTGCACGTGGCTTCGAAAACCATAACTATGACATACAAGCCAACTGCAACCTGCGTCCTCCATATATCTGTGACATGGTCTCTTGGCACTTACCTGCATGTAACCTCTGATCACCACAAGATCATCTTCTCTCCTCTCTTCCCACAACCACATACAAGACTCCTGTGTATCCCCCATACTCTGGAACTATCTGCCCCAACATTCAGACTCTTGCTTACCATGGAAACCTTCCAAAGAAACCTGAAGCCCCACCACTTCCGTAAAGCCTGCAGTAACCCTCAGTCTACTAAACAGCTACACAACCAGCTCTGCCCTCACCTACTGTATCCTAACCCATCTTTTATAGACTGCAAGCCCTCGTGGGCTGGGTCCTCTCCTCTCAACTACTGTATCCTCACCCATCCTTTATAGACTGCAAGCCCTCGTGGGCTGGGTCCTCTCCTCTCACATACTGTATCCTCACCCATCCATTGTAGACTCAGCCCTCGTGGGCTGGGTCATCTCCTCTCACCTATTGTATCCTCATCCATCTCTTGTAGACTGAGCCCTCGTGTGCTGGATCCTCTCCTCTCACCTATTGTATCCTCATCCATCTCTTGTAGACTGAGCCCTCGTGGGCTGGGTCCTCTCCTCTCACCAATGTATCCTCACCCATCCATTGTAGACTGAGCCCTCGTGGGCTGGATCCTCTCCTCTCACCTATTGTATCCTCATCCATCTCTTGTAGACTGAGCCCTCGTGGGCTGAGTCCTCTCCTCTCACCTACTGTATCCTCACCCATCCATTGTAGACTGAGCCCTCGTGGGCTGGGTCCTCTCCTCTCACCTACTGTATCCTCACCCATCCATTGTAGACTGAGCCCTCGTGGGCTGGGTCCTCTAATCTCACCTACTGTATCCTCATCCATCTCTTGTAGACTGAGCCCTCGTGGGCTGGGTCCTCTCCTCTCACCTACTGTATCCTCACCCATCCATTGTAGACTGAGCCCTCGTGGGCTGGATCCTCTCCTCTCACCTACTGTATCCTCATCCATCTCTTTTAGATCTCCACATCAGTATCCCTGAAGGGCCTGAACGGCACACACAGCAGCAGTCCATCAATCTACCAAATTACTGCTTGTTATACAAAGGTAAACCCTAATCCTATAATTTATTCACAGTAAATAAGGAGATAAAGTTTTACCACCATTTGCCACTAACCACCATAATATTTTAATAGGTGGTACATACATCATAGACTTAATTCAAAAATAGGAGGACACCATACGCCCCATAGGATCTCAAGAAACATATTATAAGGTATACCATTACCCAAATAAAGCATGCAAGGGGCTACAAGATAAAGTAAATTGGATAACCATTGTACATTCATATTTCAGTATTTCTCAAAAAGAAGAAAGTATGAAATCCAAGTGCATTTACAGGTACAGTATGCAATTTAGCAAGAACCAGCAATAAACCTGCACATCTCATTACACCTAGAATATATTACTTACAGACACAGGAGCAGACAGCAACCAGTCAATTGATGTAAAATACAAGTCAACACTACTAATCACCAATGCAAATCAGGTATTGTATCATACCAATACGATGAGATAGCAACTAGTTATTTGACACACTGAAGACTCTTATCTCTTCCTTTCAGACGCTTATCAACCATAACTACAGTAGCCACTATTATGAGCCAATAAGTCCACGCATAGAACTCCCTTTCCGGTAGGTTTACATTCACATTTGAGCATACCTCCAATACTATGTCCTCTATTATACAAGAAAGTTACCGAAAAGCCTTTTGTACACTTTCAGGGATACAGAAGTAACCTACTCCAAAGACGACACAGTGATCCAACAAAGTGACACCTAGGAGTCCCAAAGCTCGGAGCTTAGTTTTTTCTAGCATATAACAAGTTTCAATATTGTTTTATTATTTTTTTATAACTTTAAAGGGATCCTGTCACCCCCAAAACACCTCCAAAGCTCTTAAAACCTGTCCCTAGAGCATATTAACACTTTCCCTACACTCCTTTTTGCTCCTAAATGCACCTAATCAAAGTGAAGAAAAACGTTTTATAAGTACCTGATTAGTGATGATAATGAGTGACTATGCTATTCATAGTCACTCATCCAGGCAGCCCCTCTTCATGATATCACGCCTATTCAGGCGTGATCTTCCTAATAGATTCAAAATCGCGCCTCTCTGCCCGCCTCCCCACTCTCCCATTACGCACGGGCTTCAGTGGGGCATTATGACGCGATTCACGTCATTTCCTGGCGCCGGGTGACGTATACACCCGCGCCGCTCGCTTTCAGCTTCAAGTGCCTCACTGCGCATGCGTGCGGGAGCCGGAATAGAGCGGCCGGCGATCCGGAGACACAGGCACAGAAGAGGATTCCATTCCTCATAACAACAGTACGGCGGTCCCATTACAAACCCCTAACTTAGGGGTTTGTAATGGGACCGCCGTACTGTTGTTATGAGGAATGGAATCCTCTTCTGTGCCTGTGTCTCCGGATCGCTGGCCACTCTGTTCCGGCTCCCGCACGCATGCGCAGTGCGCTCCCGCACGCATGCACAGTGAGGCACTTGAAACTGAAAGCGAGCGGCGCGGGTGTATACGTCACCCGGCGCCAGGAAATGACGTGAATCGCGTCATAATGCCCCCACTGAAGCCCGTGCGTAATGGGAGAGTGGGGAGGCGGGCAGAGAGGCGCGATTTTGAATCTATTAGGAAGATCACGCCTGAATAGGCGTGATATCATGAAGAGGGGCTGCCTGGATGAGTGACTATGAATAGCATAGTCACTCATTATCATCACTAATCAGGTACTTATAAAACGTTTTTCTTCACTTTGATTAGGTGCATTTAGGAGCAAAAAGGAGTGTAGGGAAAGTGTTAATATGCTCTAGGGACAGGTTTTAAGAGCTTTGGAGGTGTTTTGGGGGTGACAGGATCCCTTTAAGCACAACTACTGATTCTGAATTTTGCCAAAAAGCAAAAAACTTTTTATAGAATTGTTTATAGAGTTTCTTAATTGGGTTTTACTTTCTAATAAACATCCCATAAGGGTCAACATTCTAAAGATGAAAATGAAATTTTTGTGTAAACCCCATTCACTGGATTAGCGGGCCCCTGTGGGATTTTACATAGTAAAATTCCCTCTCTGACTTAAGGTATGTGGTTACAATTTATACCTCACCTAGCATTAGTTAGTACATATCGTTTTACCAGAAGTGTTGTGTTTTATATAAAGTGGGTTTACACAACCTAGATCTTCAGGACATTATAACAGGAAGGGGTTCAGGATGAAGGACATTATAACAGAAAGGGGCCCCATATGGAGGACATTATAACAGGAAGGAGCTCGGCATGGGGGACATTATAACAGGAAGGGGTTCAGAATGGAGGTCATTATAACAGGAAGGGGCTCAGGATGGAGGACATTATAACAGGAAGGGCTCAGGATGGAGAACATTATAACACTAAGGGGCCCAGGATGGAGAACATTATAACAAGAAGGGCCCAAGATGGAGGACATTATAACAGGAAGGGGTCCAAGATGGAGGACATTATAAAAGAAAGGGGTCCAGGATGGAGGACATTATAACAGGAAGGGGCTCAGGATGGAGGACATTATAACAGGAAGAGGCTCAGGATGGAGGACATTATAACAGGAAGGGGCTCAGGATGGAGGACATTATAACAGGAAGGGGCTCAGGATAGAGGACATTATAACAGGAAGGGGCTCAGGATGGAGGACATTATAACAGGAAGGGGATCAGGATGGAGGACATTATAACAGGAAGGGGCTCAGGATGGAGGACATTATAACAGGAAGGGGATCAGGATGGAGGACATTATAACAGGAAGGGGATCAGGATGGAGGACATTATAGCAGGAAGGGGATTAGGATGGAGGACATTATAACAGGAAGGGGATCAGGATGAGGACATAACAGGAAGGGGATCAGGATGAGGACATTATAACAGGAAGGGGATCAGGATGAGGACATAACAGGAAGGGGATCAGGATGAGGACATTATAACAGGAAGGGGATCAGGATGAGGAAATTATTATATTAAAGGGAGGCAACACACACGTCTTCATAAGATTCAGAAAGCTACAGGGGCCCATGCATCTGACTAGCAGACTGGTAGGGGTCCAGGTCCATATTTTGAAGTGGAGCCCATCAGAGAATAAACAATAAAACTAAAAATACCAATGTTCTGGAGGATTTTTTTTTCATATAAATGTTTTAAATCAATAAATATATGTTGGATAATGTGCATTTTTAATTACAAGTAAATTGCTGAGTTTATTATTTTGAGCACAGACAGGGATGTAGAGCAGCGCAGGCAGGGATGAGGAGCAGCGCAGGCAAGGATGAGGAGCAGCGCAGGCAGGGATGAGGAGCAGGCAGGGATGTGGAGCAGCGCAGGCAGGGATGAGGAGCAGGCAGGGTTGTGGAGCAGCACAGGCAGGGATGAGGAGCAGCGCAGGCAGGGATGAGGAGCAGGCAGGGTTGTGGAGCAGCGCAGGCAGGGATGAGGAGCAGGCAGGGTTGTGGAGCAGCGCAGGCAGGGATGAGGAGCAGCGCAGGCAAGGATGAGGAGCAGCGCAGGCAGGGATGAGGAGCAGGCAGGGATGTGGAGCAGCGCAGGCAGGGATGAGGAGCAGGCAGGGTTGTGGAGCAGCACAGGCAGGGATGAGGAGCAGCGCAGGCAGGGATGAGGAGCAGGCAGG